>JAYRCH010000128.1:600000-780249 GCA_037179445.1 Phengaris alcon alcon | reverse complement strand
ATCAGCTTTAAACAAAATTAAAAAATTTGGGAGCTACGATACGGACAGACATGTCAAACTTATAACACCCCTCTGTTTCCGTCGCGGGAATAAAATGATAAGGTAATCCAAAGATTTATCTTTGATTACCTTATACTTAAGCTAGGGACAAATTTTATAAGCATTAGGTATTGAGAAAATACTTACATGGTATTACATTCCTATATCTGTTCTTGCTCGTATTTTCCGGCTTGGAACCCCTCGCGGGTGGTGAAAGAGTGAAAACTATCCACCATTTTGATTGTATGGAACTCCTCGTCGAAACACTCTTATTCCTTTGCCTCTGAAAGTCGCCCATCTCCTGAAATTTCAAACGTATCTTCCGTATTTTATTAATGTTTTGATGAAAATGGATTAATAGTATAAAACATTTTATAATATATAATAATAATATAATATTATAACTTCGCAATGCTCTTCGCAAAAAATATAGGGACAATTAGAATTCGCTCGCAAAATGGATGAAAAATACACATTTTTTACATTTAGAATGAAGAATTTCACGTTTTTTGTAAACTCCCGGAACACTTTAGTATTGGAAGTTTTAATAAGGTGTGAAAGTTAATGTCAACTTCTATGAACGAGTTTATCACAAACTATCTCTGTAATTTTTTTACAAACTTAATTGCCAGCCACGGTTCCGCATTTTGGGATTTTCAAATAACATAAAAACAAATAGACCGCTCATAAAAGGTTTTTACCTACCCCTGCCCACCGCACGTGTACTCGTCTAACTCGCCAAGCGCAACAGCGATGCTAATGGATATGTAGAAAAGGTATATAGACACACAATGTCCTACAATGCATATGACATATCGAAATATTAAATTTGATATTGCGTTGCGTTGAGACCTCATAGACCGCAGGTTAAGGGTTAAATGAAATTTAGGCTGACCACCTGATGTGATATTTAGGAAGGTAATGTTAAGTACAGTTTGTGATTTCACTTGGTTCTGCGTCTAATACTTCGCTTATGCGTCTTGTATAGTGCGGAGGGTAGAGCAAGATTTATTACTAATAAAAAAATCGAATGACAATTTTGGAACGCAAAGAAAATTCTAAAATAGCAAGCCTAAAGGTGAAAATGTGGAAAGGTGTAGCATAAATGTAGATTTATTATCTACCCACTTGAAGGCTTACCTTCAAAAGGCAAAAGGCAAGGCAAAAGGGTTGAAAGTTTATAATTACCTGGAATTTCTTGTTTATATCCTTGGCCCGGAGACAAGTTCCGTTGACAGGTTGCAGTAGCCGCAGCACGTCACCGGAGTTCTCTATCATGGGATACGACCTGAAGTGCTCTATCAAACCCACCAGGTCATCGAATTGCTCGCCGCTGCCTACGTCATACTTGTCATGCTGAAAAAAAATCTGATGTTAGTGGAATCATTTGAGAGTCAATAATGAGGGCTGAATATCTGGCTATACAAAAATAGTGATGCGTTAGAATTTCCCACATAAGCAGAGGAATAGACAGAAAGTCAACTATAGGGATTACAAGTGGCTTTCCGTAGTTCCGGTCTCCAGTACCCTGACTCACTTGGCCAGAAAAATGTCACTCCATTTTTACCCGACTACTGTGAAGCCAAAAGGAAGGGTATATATTTATGTTTGTATGTTCGTTCCACTGTAGCGCCTAAACTACTGGTCCGATTTTAATGAATGGTATCAATAGATTCATAATTATGGCCAGAGTAACAAGGTATTTAAGTTTGCGTAGTCGGGTTATTGTTTTTATAAAAAAATATAGTTATTTTATGCTGTGGAATTCTTCAGTACTCTGGATGAATACATCCAGAGTAGTACCAGGTCTTAGTCTTACTAAAGTATGACTCGACAACAATAGGTAGCTATTCGGAATACCTACCTATTGTTAATACCGTATTCCTACTCACTGCTGGTAAAAACTTTAATCATAATAGGGTCTTAAACAGAACATGAAAAAAAGTGTGCGTTGTCTCAAAAATAACTAAGACAATGTAAACTTGTCATATTATTACCTTTATTTACTTACTATTAGTCTGTAATATGACAAACGTACATAGCAATTATTACATTAGTATTATTAGTTTTAAAAATATTTCAATAAAAACATCATTTTCGTACCCTTCCGTGGTCCGTTTCGAGCCTAGGTTTCGAACTTCGTGACCGAAATTAAGATAAAATAATTTAATAAATAATCATATAATCAAAACATTGTTTTACACGATTACCTAATATTTACTCAAAATTTCTTCGAACTATTTTATATAAACTACTTGTTATCAGTACCATGACTCCTTCCGTGGACCAAAATAAATTGGATATTGCGTATTCGATAAATGTAACGCAACCTTAAATTTTTTATTTGATATGATAACATTTCAATATGTGAGTTAAGTATCAACTGGCTGCGGGTTGTGCGTGCGCTCCGTCAATTAAAATACAAATCTCACCAAAATTAGTGATTTTTTCACTTAAATGTCAGAGATCGTTGCGCCTTTTTTGTGTCTTCGATATTACGGTAAGTGTTTTATTCAACTATATATAATTCTATTCACAAAGATTGTTCTGGGTGACCATTTTCAAAAACGAAATAGGTCGTGTGCTTTACCACTTTTTTTATTTATTTTCCCTTCCGTGGACAAACTTTTCGGTGGCCAGTACATTTCTGTGGACGTAACTGATTTAAAGCAAAAAAATATGACCTTTTACTTTTTTAGTTTTTGAATCCTTGATTTGTTTACGACCCAATAAGAAAATAAATTATATATCTTCGTAACTACATATACATAATACTGAATTGCAAAATACGTTGGTTGACCCCGAAATTAATTTTAGTTATGCGGCAAAATTGCCTTACACCTAGGAAGTCAACCTCTTGTGTCTAGTGGGGTCGAGGCAGGTCAAATGGCAGTAAAATCTTGACCTGGTCACTAGAGGAAGGGTTAAGTATTTTCTTCAATCGAATTCAAAGCAGTGGAATTTCATCCCAGTCCTCAGTCCTGTCATAAAAATATTTTTGTGACTATTTTTATTTTTTTAAATTTATCAGAACTCCGAGCAAAGCTCGGTTATTCTGGGCCTTTAGTCAAGATGTATTCGATAATTTCGACGGCGAAGTTCGAAAATAAAATGTATGGGATTTGACATAAGGCATCGGAAGCGACATGTCACTTAGTAATGACTTATGTCAAATCCTATACATTTTTGATTACAAAGATCACTGTCGAAATTATCAAATGCATCTTGACTAAAGGCCCTGGTACTCTATCTTTATACGCAAACTAAAATCGATACCAATATTATAAATAAGAAAGGGTTGTTTGTTTGTATGCTCCTAAACTACTAGAGCTAATTTGATGCGCAGATTTGATGCACACAGTAGACCACGAGGCAGGACATAGGCTACTTTTTATCGCGGTAAAATGGACGATTCCTCGGGATTTCCTTTTACACGCACCAAGTCGCGAGCAACATCTATTAATTTAAAGAATACACTACGTATCATACATATAGATAGGTGTTTATCGGTCACCAAAAAAAAAGGATCAATCTGTAAAGAATATCCTTCTTCTTGTATCCAATAACGTGTCGTTACATACCTTTAATGACTGCATAATGGTTTAATTATGAGCAGAGAGGAATGTGAACAGCTAGCTATATAAAATATCTGAGATCGGTAAGTGCGTCACTAACTCAATCTTGACTGACACTTGTCGCTGACTGCCTTAATCTCGTTTATTACAGGATACGGGGGAGGAAAGTATCAGAAGGTCGGTTCTGCTATTTCTATCTCACAATAATAAAGTTACGATACAATCTTAATCTCATTTACTAGCAAAATCGTATTCTTATAAGCAACAAACTCTGAACAAACGCCAAACGTGTAGTAGTTAGGTAGTAGTTAGTTTATGATAACAAGATGGCAAATTGTAATACATTTAAAGAGTTGAAAGTGTAAGTTAAATACGAGAATTGGGCTTCTGATGTTTACAAGAACTTCAAGCCTTTAGCCTGATTTTATTTTCATTACAAAGTTTTCCTTCATAATCATAACATTCAAAGCCCTTCGTAATGTAAACATTGCTTATTTTACAATGGTCACCAAAAAGACAAAAGATTCGTTCATTTTTTTAAAATGTATCGCCATTTAACTATTTAACGCTGGTAAATATAATTAAACCAAGCAAGATAAACAGGAAACTAGAGATCTTCCTTCTTAGTGTCCATTAACTTTTGTGAGATACGTGAGGCGACACCTAATGATGCTCCGAAATGATGCATTTACGAGGAAATGCTGTGGCAAACGCTAAATGGATACCAACAGCCTTCAGCTATGAGGTAAGTAGAAACTACGTGATAACTAGTGAGCTTTGGAAAATAGGATGAGATTGTTATGGAAGGGTAACAAAGGCACTAAGTTTATAGGCAATGGCTGACAGACTAAATTTCAGAGAACATTATGTTCTTATAATTTACGTATTTAAAAAAAAATATTTTTAACCGACGAAAAAACCGGAGGAGGTTCTCAAGGCAACGCATATTTTTTTATCCATTAAATATTAAAACCACCACATAATTCTACGTATATATTCAAAGTTGGAAAATACATTAACTATATTATCGCTGGAAAAACAATAAACGTACCTATTGTAAAATATAATGCCAATTACTACATTCCATAATAGGAATTCGGGAAACCCTAAATGCTCCTACAATCAGAGTTTCTGTAATTATATACAACGTCATCTTTGGCAGGATAATACGCAACTCAAAGAAAAAGAATGTCGTCATTATAAGAGCAATCATCTGTAATAACATCAACGACCGGTTTCAATAAATTGTCGAGCATGAGAAAAGTGTAAGCACAATAATTTATAAAGTTCATTGTTGTCAGAAACAAAGTAAAAACGTATTGATGTAGAAGTGTATTATATTTATTCTTCAGTACAACGCGGCCGTCAGGCGACATGCTCATGGCTAGTCTTGACACTTCATTTCGGATTTCAGTGGACAATGGGCATGAAATCTATTTTGCATTTTTAGATGCGGTCGTGTGCCTCATTTTACCTATTAAAATTTCTTGGAGCAAGAGTTACTCTATTTTCTTTCCGGTTCAATAGAAATATACTTAGTTTTGTGTATGGCGACACATTAAATCTTTGTCTATGATTACTAGGAGAGAATATTATTTATACTATTCGTCGTTGCAGCCTCGTGACGTCCACTGCAGGACATAGGCCTCCTCCATAGATTT
Source organism: Phengaris alcon alcon (assembly GCA_037179445.1). Classification (NCBI taxonomy): domain Eukaryota; kingdom Metazoa; phylum Arthropoda; class Insecta; order Lepidoptera; family Lycaenidae; genus Phengaris; species Phengaris alcon. The sequence goes on along the minus strand of JAYRCH010000128.1, from coordinate 774,974 downwards.
CCAGTGCGACCGGTCGCTCGCGGCCTATACGGCCGACTCCCTGCGACTTTTCTCAGGTCGTCTGTCCACCTGGTGAGAGGCTTCTACGAAGCGTAGGACGGCCTCCCGCCAATTCGTGGTCGCCACTCGAGAAGCTTTCGACCCCAGCGGGCATCGGTTCTAAGAGCTGTATGTCCAGCCCATTGCCACTTTAACTTGCTAATGCGCTGGGCTATGTCGGTAACATTAGTTCTGCTACGGATTTCCTCATTTCTGGTTCTATCACGCAGAGAGACTCCGTGCATAGCCCTCTCCATAGCTCTTTGAGCGACACGAAGCTTTTTTATACTATTATTTTAAACTAATTGTTTACCCTAGCGTCGCGGAAACATAATAGAATTGGTAGATTAGATATTAGAAACAGTAAATAGTTCTATAGTGTTTTCGCTATAGGATCGTTAAGATTAACAGATTGTCAGATTACACTATTTCTCAAGCTCCAAGAGTCAGTTCACACAGAGACGCGACTTTTAAGATAGCGATTCAAAATTGAGCTTTATTTACTACACAGGATATATATCAATGATATATACACGATCAATGCTGTAAAATCCCAAAATCCCTTCTTGGGCCCAAACCACTAGCCGTATACACAACTGACAATAGGTATCTATTATTACGGCATGCAATACACTGTCAAATGTGTGGGGAAATTTGGTCAAAAAATTGCTGTCAAATAGCAAGTCTAATGCAATAATATTGATTATACTACTTGAGAATGGCAAAAAAATATCGATATCAATTCGATTGACAGACTGCATTTTAAGTAATTGATAATGATGCCCCGTACTCTATCCTACTAAGGGCTCCTATATATACTCTATACTACTAAATCCTACTATAAGGCCCTGGTACTCTATCTTTATACGCAAACTAAAATCTATACCAATATTATAAATAAGAAAGGGTTGTTTGTTTGTATGCTCCTAAACTACTAGAGCTAATTTGATGCGCAGATTTGATGCACACAGTAGACCACGGGAAAGGACATAGGCTACTTTTTATCGCGGTAAAATGGATGATTCCTCGGGATTTCCTTTTACACGCACCAAGTCGCGAGCAACATCTATTAATTTAAAGAATACACTACGTATCATACATATAGGTGTTTATCGGTCACCAAAAAAAAGGATCAATCTGTAAAGAATATCCTTCTTCTTGTATCCAATAACGTGTCGTTACATACCATAAGGAATGTGAACAGCTAGCTATATAAAATATCTGAGATCGGTAAGTGCTTCACTAACTCAATCTTGACTGACACTTGTCGCTGACTGCCTTAATCTCGTTTATTACAGGATACGGGGGAGGAAAGTATCAGAAGGTCGATTCTACTATTTCTATCTCACAATAATAAAGTTACGATACAATCTTAATCTCATTTACCAGCAAAATCGTATTCTTATAAGCAACAAACTCTGAACAAACGCCAAACGTGTAGTAGTTAGGTAGTAGTTAGTTTATGATAACAAGATGGCAAATTGTAATACATTTAAAGAGTTGAAAGTGTAAGTTAAATACGAGAATTGGGCTTCTGATGTTTACAAGAACTTCAAGCCTTTAGCCTGATTTTATTTTCATTACAAAGTTTTCCTTCATAATCATAACATTCAAAGCCCTTCGTAATGTAAATGTGTACATTGCTTATTTTACAATGGTCACCAAAAAGACAAAAGATTCGTTCATTTTTTTAAAATGTATCGCCATTTAACTATTTAATGCTGGTAAATATAATTAAACCAAGCAAGATAAACAGGATCTACTATTAATTTAAAGAATACACTACGCATCATAGATATAGGTGTTTATCGGTCACCAAAAAAAGGATCAATCTGTAAAGCATATTCTTCTTCTTGTATCCAATAACATGTCGTTACATACCTTTAATGACTGCATAATGGTTTAATTATGAGCAGAGAGGAATGTGAACAGCTAGCTATATAAAATATCTGAGATCGGTAAGTGCTTCACTAACTCAATCTTGACTGACCTTTATGCATTATCTTTATGCATTTAAGACTACATTAAGATAAGAGAGAGAGTTTATACTTTAAACAACAATAATGAAGAGAAACAAGAATTCCTATTGAATTGTTCAATTGTTTCTATGAAATCTTAGACATAACTTGTTGCATGAATTATAGCGCCAATGTATAATATTTTATATCTTAATTTGTGTTATTAAAATTCTTGTATTGCTTTACTTTTTTACTATTTATTTCATTGAATTTTTAATTATAGAAAGAATATCCTAAAATAAGTTTATATATTATTATAAAAGGAAAATAGTACAAACATTTGTGAGACGGAGGTAATTATTTTAAACACAAAGTGAAATTATTAATTTGTTCAGGTGTAAAATCCTGTAAGGTCCTAAAGGATAAATGAAATATCATATTACAGTAATGAAAGGCCTTTGAAATTTCCAGTTAAAAACAACATGAAGTGCTTATTGTGCACTGTCACTAGGGCGGGATATCACGTGTCTGGATAAAGCAGGACTTTTTGATGAACGTCAGTAAGTCGGGCTGTTTAATGAAATAAGAATGCCGAAAGGATCCGTTTGTTGCTCTTTTTAACCCCTACAAAAATAGAGGGGTGTTATAAGTTTGACGTGTCTGTCGGTGTGGCTGTCCCTGGCATTTTAGCTTTCAAACGAATAAGCCGATTTTTTGTTTGAAAGCTGACATAATCAAAAGTGTTCGTATCTATAATTCACCATCATCAGCTCACTCACTCACTGCTTGACACTTCGGGGTTACGAAAAATTTTTTTTTTTGGTTTTTTTTTTAAAAGGACCATGCAAAAATCGTCCCCACCAACCAAAAGATTTCAAACCTATCTCTGTTAATAGCTCTTGCCATGCTGATTATTATTCAGTATAAAATAAAGTCACTAAATTCCCTGTTCGATAAGATCTTTTAAACTATGCAGCGGATTTTAATGCAGTTTTCAGCAATGGATAGAGGATTCAAGAGGAAGCTTTATATGTGTAAAACATTGCATCCGTGCGAAGCTGGAGTAGGTTGCTAATATAAAGCAATAAATAATAAAATTTCCAAATTTCCGTCAAACCCCATTCCTGAGGTGAATGTCACCATACTAAATAATTATCAGCGTGGCAAGCGCTATTAACTGAGATAGGATTGAAATCTGTTGGGGGTGGGGACACTGCCCATACAGTTTATTGCACGGTCCTTTGTCTGTTGCATTTGTCATGTATTTATTTTTACTCTATACTCCGCTCAACACTATTACCACCGCTGGGGCTCAGGTGTCTCTTCTATATGTCCCTTGCCTATTCAATGAGAGAACGATGAGGGTGAAGTCCACCACTTCCCTTCCCTTATGCAGACTTCCCAGGCTTTCGAAGATTGTTACGTTAGGTTAGGCTTGCTCCGTGAAAGAAAGGTTCGGAAACCCTGTATTCATGTATCGATGCTGACGCTGTCCTGTTTTACGATTCGAATGTGACTCGAGATTTGACCGTCAATCCATATTAATCATAGGGACTCATCGACTGAGAGGTTCTCCATCGATATGTCATCAATGGCATGCACGAGTGGTGTTATCTAAAGATAGTAATTAGTTATTAGAACTAAACATGTGGTTTATCACCAGGTATGTATGCATTATCTTATATTTTTAACGAGACAATCTTGTATATTTATAATCGTAATCTCGACAACGGCTGCAAGTATTAGCATGAAATTTAGTATACAGTTAGTTTTGTGGGAGAATTCCGGTTCAGCTAAGTTTTGTACCTGGGAAACTGCGCATTTTTAAGTTATAAATGTCTTTTTTTCGTCGTGCAACAACTTCGACTCTATAATGTCAGTCCGATTGGCAGTTTGGTTAATTTTTGCGTTGTTTGGAAATTGGGTATGTGGTGGGTTCAAACCCCGGTAAAATATTTTTGTGATTTTTTTTTATATACTAGACCTCCGAGCAAAGCTTGGTTACCCAGATTCTTACACTATTATAATATTATGTTTTATATTTGCAAGAGAATCAGTACTTACTATAGTCTAGTGATATATAATGGCTTGGGTAACCACCTAAGTAATAACAATAATAATAATATCTATGGACGCTTCACAACACGTCAATCTGGCCCCGTGATAAGTATCCGAAGAACTTATGTCACAGGTACCAGAAAACGGGAACTTTTACTTTTATTCTATACATATATTTAAGATTTTTATTATATATTACACATATTTAATACACATCCATGTCCCGGGAATACGGAAATCTTTTTATTCCTTCGGCGGGATTCCAACCCGCGACCCCCGGCTTCAGCACCAACGCGCTGAACCACTGAGCCACAGAAGTCGACAAATAATTTGTAACGAAACAAAACATTGATCTAACTGCCTTTACATGCACATGAAAAAATCTCAAAGTTTGTTTGTTAGTATCTTGAAAACAAAACATAAAATTTTTCAAGAAGAAATATTTCTTAACCGAATATTTAAAATAAAATAATGGTGTTAAGTAATTTATGCGCTGTTAGTCAACTATCAAGACTGTAAAGACAAGACAAGTCTATAAGTTCTGTCAACGCACATAGGTTTTTTTTTTAAATACTTCAAAAGTCCGTCTAGCTTTTGCCCTTATATACTTATATACAATATCCTTCGGGAACACTGTACTATATATAAAAAGAAACCTATGTGTTATTCTAGAGCTTAAATTTCTACCATGCCAAATTACATCAAAATCTGTTCCGTAGTTTTCGCATGAAAGGGTAAGGGTCCATCCATCTATATCCATCCCAACTTTCACATTTATAATAGTCAAGTCAAAGTCAAAATTTTTTATTCAAAATAGGTATTTTTATACAATTTCTGAACGTTGATCTACATGATGCCTACCACCGGTTCGGGAACTACTAGCTGGCCCGGCGCCCGGTGCCCGGCGAGAAGAAGCGGCGTAAGAAACTCGCGCGGGGCCATCTTTTATTAAAAAGATGGAAAATTGTTCTTTTAAGAATATAAAAAAATAGTAGTAGGATTTGCGAAAAATAATTTTCCTTCTGCATGGTGAGTTACAACTTTCTACCTTTTATAGTTTAAAAATACTGGGGAAAACCACTTGTACACCACTTTGGCGGCCAATTCCTCGAATATAGAAATAAAAGTCATGTACCTACATGACTTTTATTTCCATATTCCATATTATATCAAACCTTGGCCTTTATTCAAGATGCGTTCGACATAAGGCATCGCAAGCGACATGTCACTTAGCGATGACTTATGTGAAATGCCATACATTTTTGATTTCGAACTTTGCCGTCGAAATTATCGAATGCACCTTGACTAGAGGCCCTTGCCTTTATTTGAAAAGACCCACCCACGATCGCCTACATAATGGAGTGGAATGAGAAAAAAAATCATCCCCACTTTATGTGTATGGGGAAACACCCCAAATATCTCCTAAAATCTGTAAGCAATCTTAATTATACTCATAGATTTATATCCATACGTATAAAAGTTAACAAGTGACAGACAGACACAAATGGATGGACGGACAGAGCGAAACCATAAGAGTTCCGTGGGCAGCTAAGACAGCTTGATCATAAGACGCGCGTTTCAGTTGTTTAAGTTATTGTTATCATTAAAATATTTTTGTTTAATATTTATATTTATATAAATATTATACAAAAATATTTTCTTGATACGGTATATAATATTTGCGCCGCGAATCGTAGGGCTCCTGTTTAAAAGAAATTACTAGATTTGATTAAGATTATTACAAATCTGCACTCTGAGATATTAGGTATTTGAAGTGTTCCCAACATTTCGCATTTTAGTAATTTTGCAGTTGTATTTATCGTTTTTATTGATATATGTTAACAAATTCATGCTTTAAAATTATAAAATCTTTATTCCTTATGAAGTAACAATTTTTCTGGTATAAATTTAGCTTAATAATATTAGATAGGAGTAATTCACAGTTAACTTAAAGCGATTTTCGAAGTTTTTTTGGCTTAGAATAAGATTTTTTTCTATATTAAATCAAAATTATTTCAAAATTCTAAGGCCGCTACGAACTATACGACTATATAGGAGATAACATTCTCATTTTATTATTTCATTTGCGTAGAACAGTATTTCAATCCAGCTTAAAAAACTGCCTTCGCGCATTTAATGAAAATTTTTCTCTGCATTTTCGGGTTTAATTAAAAAGTTAAGCAAAATTTACAAAAAGCGAGGCCGCTACGAACTAGGCCATTAGCTATTCTGCACTATTCAATATGTCAAAATTGTTAATGTATCTTTGTTTCTGAGATCAAGAACGCCATAATCGGGAATTTTACGCAAAAATCACAGTGGAGATGTAATATGCCTCTTGAGTCCCTTGACAACTGCACACGTAATGCGCGGTGCCCTTTACAACGATGCGCCGATGTATTTTCGGTCGATACTCTAAAATTGCGTTGCAATTTCCACAAATTTTACTATCTTAAAATATTTAATATCACTAAAATATCACCACTTTACGTGTAATAAAAAATATTTTTCATTATTTTATTCTAACACTAACCGTTTGGACGGTAAGCTGAAGACGGACGGACGGCACAGGACATGACGAAACCATAATGGTCTCGAGACGTGAACTACAGAAACTTAAAAACTAGGTAGGTAACCTCTACAGTTCTTAAATTAATAAAATATTATTTAAAACCTTTATTATTCAGGAGGTGCATTGACATACAAAAATTTACATACAAAAATATACCAAAACCAGTAATATTTTTTGATTAAATAAATAAAAAAAAATTGCTTAATAAAAGAAAAAGATAATATACCTACTAAAGCTTAAATTAGCATATGAGTAACGAATATTTGTTAGGAAATAATATTTATAAAAATGCTTTTAATATTGAGTTTGATAACTAAGTTGTTTGTTGACACTCGGCGCGAATCTAAACAACTTGTTGCTTCTTCGCCAAAACATTATCTAAGGAATGCATTAATAGTACCTACATTATATTAATATATATGTTGAGTACCTACTCGATTGGATTTCATAACATGCTTTATATTTTCTCAAAATAACTTGGATATATTCAAATAAATAATAATAAATACAAGTTATCAAGAAAATATTTTTGTTTATATTAGATCTTTACCTATGAAATTGCCGTTTTGTATGAAAAAATTTAAACGAATTTTTTTCATGTATTTTTTATTTGTATTAATCGAAGTAATCACCCATGCAATCAATGCATCTTTGCCAACGCAGTGGCAGTTTATTGATGCCCTTCTTAAAGAAATCAGCTGGACGAGAGGGAACAAATTCTTCAAAGGCATTTTGTACTGCCTCTCGGGTATTGAATTTTTTTCCCGCCAAGAAGTTATCCAAATTCTGGAAAAAGTAGTAGTCTGTAGGCGCAAGGTCTGGTGAGTAGGGCGGATGACGGAGAGCTTCCAACCCCAGTTCTTGCAACTTGGAGACCGTCTGCTGTGCAGTATGAGGTCGCGCGTTGTCGTGCAGGAGCAGCGGAGACGAGCGATTGACCAGTGCTGGTTGGAGATGTGCCAGCTTCTCCATCATTGTGTTCAGTTATTCACAGTACACATGTGCAGTAATGCTCACCCCGTTTTATAAGAAGCTGTGATGAATCACACCGGCGCTAGACCACCAAACAGTGACCATCACTTTTCTAGGGGTTAGTTTTCGTTTAGGGCATTGTTTAGGTGCTGAACCAGGATCCAACCAACTTGCTGAGCGCTTGCGGTTATCAAACAGAATCCATTTTTCATCGCAGGTTCAAAATTCCTTAATTTGTATGTCTGTTGAGCAGTGCAAGGCATGTCTCGACGCGTACTTCGCGCTGGCGATCATTGAGTTCGTGGGGCACCCATTTGTCAAGCTTTTTTACCTTGCCAATTTGACGCAAATGGATCAATAGTGTTTTGACGCTAACGTCAAAAGCTGCTGCTATTTCAGCCGTAGATTGTGTATCATCAGCTTCCACAATCGCCTTTAATTCGTCATTGTCGACCAAAGTCTTCGAACGACCGCGAGGTTCAATTTTCAGGTCGAAATTTCCAGAAAGGAAGCGAGCAAACCAATAACAGGTAGTGCGTTGGTTTGTAGTGTTAGCTCCGTAAACGTCGTTGATGTAGCGTGCTGCTTGTGCCGCGTTGCTGCCACGACGGTACTCATATTCCATAATTACTCGAATTTTTAACGTATCCATGATGACGAAAAAGATTGAAATGCGATGAATTTCATAGGTAAAGACATATTATTTATAATTTTATAAATATAATACAAAAATATTTTATTGATACGGTATTTAATATGTGCGCCGCGAATCGAAGGGCTCCTGTTTGATAGAAATTACTAGATTTAATTAAATCCCCTGACAACTGCACACGTAATGCGCGATGCCCTTTACAACGATGCGCCGATGTATTTTCGGTCGATACTCTAAAATTGCGTCGTAATTTCCACAAAATATTATCTCAAAATATTTAATATCACCGAAATATACAATTGCATACAAAAACATACCAAAAACCATTAGCAATAAATCATAAAAAAATTGCTTAATTTAAAAAAAAAGAAAGATAATATACCTAAAGCTTAAATTAGCATATCAGTAACGAATATTTCTTACGAAATAATATTTATAAAAATGCTTTTAATATTGAGTTTGATAACTAAGTTGTTTGTTGATACTCGGCGCGAATCTAAACAACTTGTTGCTTCTTAGCCACAACATTATCTAAGGAATACATTAGTGTGGTACCTACATTATATTAAAATATGTGTTGAGTACCTACTCGATTGATTTCACAACATACTTAATATTTTCTCAAAATGACTGTCATATAATATATTCAAATAAATAATAATAAATACAAATTTGCAATCGAATCAAAATAAAAAAATATGCCGTTTTATGTTTATTTTAATAATATGTATCTATTTTCCATTTAGAGCAAGTAAAGAAATTATGAAAAAATATACTTTGAAGCAATATTTACCTTGGAAAAGTGCTGCCGCCAAATATGACGATTATTGACTGGAAATGTGAAAACGCCCAAGCAAAACAAGGATCAGGCCTTACTGCGCAGTTGCAAGCTGCACTAACGCAATTGCAGCTTATAATGTCCTATTACTTTATGAGACCCTGATACCTTTGTTGAAATCTATGTGGTGCCAACTTCAGTTTGTGTCGTAAAGTTGTCGCACTGAAATGCATAGTCCATCCGCGCATGCCCTGTTTTAAATCTAGACCTGAGAGCCTGCAACTTGAAAGTCTAGACACGGACAAAACAATATCAATCTGATATCGATAATGACTATAATTTACTTTGTTGCGGTCACTTGACCCATTAAAAAATTGATCCTAAAAAGCTCTAAGTGCATAGGTAAAGAATAAACGGATATTTTGAAAATGACTCACAAGCGATTGATCGTTAACGATTCGTCGTTTCGGAAACCAATAGTACCTATAGGAGCTAGCAAAGTTTTCAAAATATCAATTTAGAACAACTGGTTTAAATGAAATATGTATTCTGCTTGTGCAGTGAATAATGATAATGATTTTTTTTTTGTTACCAAATGAAACTTAACAAGCTTTTTTCGGAAAGTCAACAGAAAAAGTAACCACGTTACGCAATAAAGTTACATTTATAATCGCTATCTTAAAAATGTCGCATCACGTCGCATTTCGGTGTAGTCATAAATAGTAAAAGTAACCATAAATTATCGCTGATCGTAACGATCGGCCATAAACAAATACAAACCACCATTTTAATGACTAGCTATATATTTGCCACCCGACTTGATAGCATGGAAACAAATTTTTTAAGTACTCCTTGTTGTATCATAGAGTATACATGGATTCTGCCATTAAGCTAAAAGTAATTATAACATTACAACTGACATTTATACCGTGATCACGCAACTAATATGTGCATTTAATTACAATTTAAATACATTCTTAACATGAAGCAATCTAACTTCATAAATACTATGAAGCTCATTTAAATTTTTTATTCTATTAAGTTCATTGCCGGATGGAGGAGCCGTGTGGTCCCCGGCAGAGTAGAATAGGACCTCCCTCATTTTTCGAGGTGTCGTACGAGGCGACTAAGGTACAAATATGCGTGCAAGATCACCAGCACACAGAGAAGGAAAACTCTGTTACTAATGAAACCCTCGCCAATACGCCCTTACCCAGCGCGGCGAGGAAGGCAATTCTTCCCAATGATACGCGCGATTACAACGAGCCTCAGTTCCCGGTGGCCCCGTTATTCCCGGCCATCGTGGTGGCGGTCACGGTCAGGGCGGGGTGGAGGGTGCGAAAAATCCCCGGGGGGTTACGGCCACCACCAACAACAATTACACTTGGCTACATATAATGCTCGTTCGCTGAGGGAAGACGTCCATATTGCTGAGCTCGTGTCAGAGTTAGGTTACATTAACTGGCATATCCTTGGGATGTCTGAAGTCCGAAGGCAGGGGGAGGACATGATAACCCTGAAATCTGGTCACCTACTCTACTATCGCGATAGGACGTCCCAAGGCGGGGTTGGCATATTGATCAACAAAGTTTTCTGTAACAATGTAATGGAAATCACCAGTATGACTACGCGGGTAGCATACCTCGTTCTCAGACTTACCAATAGATATTATATAAAGATAGTCCAGGTTTATGCTCCCACGTCGGTATACTCTGAGAATGAAGTCGAGGCCGTCTATAAAGATATAGCCAAGGCCATTCATAGCACCACCAATACTCACTTCACTGTTGTTATGGGGGACTTCAACGCCAAAGTGGGAGTACAAAAACGCGGTGAATCGGTGATCGGTTCGCACGGCATTGGTAGCAGAAACCAAAGGGAACAGATACTGGTAAATTTCCTCGAAGCCCAAAGGCTTTTTCTGATGAACTCATTCTTTCAGAAAACGCCTCTTCACATGCACCTAAACCCACAACTCTCGATAGGTACAATAAACGTGCCCAACTAACCCGCCACTTCACGGACGAGCTACCGGACTTCGAGAGCACACAGTTCGAGATGGCTCAAGCAGCTCAAGAACAACAAGGCAGCTGGAGATGACGGTATGACAACTAAGCTTTTAAGAGCTGGAGGGCGTCCAGTCCTAAACCAGCTAAGGAAGCTATTTAATACCGTCCTTCAGAAAGGAACAACGCCGGAGGCGTGGTCCAGAAGTGTAGTAATGTTGTTCTTCAAGAAAGGCGATAAAACGCGCCTAAATAACTACCGACCGATATTACTTCTGAGCCATGTCAATAAGCTGCTCTCAAGAATCATCTCGAACCGTCTTGCCCGAAGATTCAACGACTTCCAGTCCCCAGAACAGGCTGAGTTTCCAAAAGGTTACAGTATGGTGGACCACATTCACACACTGCGGCAGATCGTACAAAAGATCGCCCTCTTTGTCTTAACGTTTATGGACTACGAAAAAGCCTTCGACTCCATCGAAACCTGTGCTGCTCTAGAGTCTCTCCAGCATTGCCAAGTCGATTAGCAATATATTGAGATGTTTAATATCTTCGTAGCGGTTCGACGGTCATCGTAGCGGCTTTAAAAGATGTCTATATAAAGCCGCTACGATGACCGTCGAAATCCAAGATGTCCAGACAAGAGCAATCCCATTACAGCGTGGAGTGAGACAGGGAGACGTTATTTCTCCGAAACTGTTCACCAACGCACTGGAGGACGTCCTCAAAACACGGGACTGGAATACGTCTCACGCCTTCGATTCGCAGACGACGTAGTTATTATGGCTGAATCGCTGGAGGACTTGACGGGGATGCTGCAAAGCCTAAGTGTTTCTTGCAGACGGGTGGGTCTGGGAATGAATTTGGATAAGGCAAAAGTCATTTTCAATTCATTCGTAGACCCAATGCCACTCACCGTCGAAAATGTTATCATCGAAGTTGTATAAGGAATACACATACCTGGGACAGATTGTCCAACTGGGTAGGAACAACTTCGACTAGGAAACTGACAGAAGAATACAGGTACGCTGGGCAGCATTTGGAAAGCTTCGCCAGATCTTTAAGTCGCCACTGCCCTAGTGCCTCAAATCGTAAGTCTTCGACCAGTGCGTTCTTCCGGTCCTTACCTATGGAGCCGAGACGTGGACACTCACAAAAGGCCTCGTCCACAAGTTTCAGGTCGCTCAGCGAGCTATGGAGAGGGCTATGCTCGGAGTCTCTCTGAAGAATCCGAAATCAGGAGATCCGACGAAGAACAAAGGTCAGCAACATAGCCCTCAGGATTAGCAAACTGAAGTGGCAATGGGCGGGGCGGGGCATATTTGTCGAGCAGCCGATGGCCGATGGGGCAGAATGGTTTGGAGTGGAGACCGCGAACAACCCGCCCCGTGGGACGACCTGCCGCGAGGTGGACTGACGACCTAAAGAGAGTGGCGGAAAGAGGTTGGATGCGGAAGGCAGAGGACCGGGTATGATGGCGCGAAATGAGAAAGGCTTATGTCCAGCAGTGGACGGTCGGACATCGTCAGCCCGGACAGTGTACGGGTTGACGATGATGATGATGATGATTGTAGTCTCTTCAAATATAGACTACTAGCTTTTGCTAGTCATCGTCCGGATTTCATTGCATCCTCGTGGCGTATATTTTTTGAAACAATAATTTTTAACGGATTTCTACGTCGTTATAACTATCAGCGTATTCAAATTTAACGCTTAGTTGTTAATATTTCACTACACAAATCAGCCCACATTTCACCCCTTTAGGACGAAATTGAAATAACAATAAAATGCGTAATTAATAATTTGTATTTTTACCTCAGAAACGGGACACATTTAAAATATTTTTATACATACTTTAAATTTTTGTACACCCCCAGAGGGCGAGTTCTAATAAACCATAATTTCAACCGAATTGGTCAAAATCCCTTCTTAATGTGCGTCCACAATGTAAATTACAACTACTGTCCAAATTTTACGTTTCTACCGTATGCGGTTACAGCTGTGCGAGCGTCTATATTATGTCAGTCAGTCTGTCAGTGAGTACAACTTTAAAACTGACGAAAAAACTGGAGGAGGTTCTCGAGTCAACGCGTATATTTTATTTTATGTATGACCAGTGACCAAGCATAATATACTTATATTAAAGATAATGAATCCTTTTTCACCTATAAACGATATTTGACATTAGACCTAAAACTATTATTTTATCACATTATATGTTTTACAATTTCATAAAAACTTGAAGAGGCTTTGGGAGAGAAAAGAATTCTTGAATTCTTTTTTCTCTCTCTCTCTCTCTCTCGGAGTAGGCAGGTAACGTACACAGAGTAAAAGAGGTGTTTTATTGAGTCTATGGTAGGCAAATCATTGTTTTCTTAGTTCTTAGTTCTCATGGTTTGATCATGTTTTGACGAAACATCGATCGAGCTAGGAATATCTTGTATCGATAAGTTATAACGATATACACTATGCTGTCAGGTGTAGCACTTCCACGTAAAAATCAATGAAATCCACCTCTTTCGCAGCTATGCATCCCTGGTGTTTTGAATCATATTTAGTTAGATATTTGATACTATGTTGTTATTTATCTACGAAAACAGGATCAATACAACTTCCCAAAAAAATACGTCATCGTAATATTACCAATTCGCACATAAAATCACATGTTTTATACCGGATATAGAAATAATCTTGGGCTCTATAATACAATTAACCAATTAATTACTTTTTATATCACAGAGAAGTAGTAATTGTTGTATTTTAATTAGTAGTAATTGAAATTGTCTTACCAGTTGCCTCATATTGTATAAAAAGTTATTCAGTATGTGAAAACTGTTTAAGGTTTGCTTAATCCTAATAATGTAATATTATAAAATATGTTAAAGTTTGTAAGGATGTATGGATGGATGGATGGATGTTTGTGACTCTTTTACGCAAAAACTAAGTAACGGATTTTGATGGGTATGCTAATAGTTTAACGATTTTCATATCAAGCAACACAGGTCGGAGTCGGAGTCGGAGTGACGTTGTTATTTTGCATTTCTTTCATAAAATGTTATTAATTATGTATTATTGGTAGAATATTAACCATTAAATTTTATTCGTTAACGTTCCGAATGTGTGGGCAAGTGGTACAACTTCAAAAAGCGTGATATTTTGTGTTCTCGCCAAAACTCCCTAAGATGTTTTAGTAAAGCCTCTACCACTTTACTGAATCGACTGACTTGACTAATGAATCAAACTCAAATAAGTAGATATAATTATATTTTATTATAATAATATGAGTTAAGTTCAAATATTCATATTGAAAACTTAAATAAAAATTATATTTTCCCGCCTTTTTAACTTGACGCTGGCAATGGTTTTCTGCTGTACCGCCATCTTAAAAAAACGAACTGAGAATGTGACGTCTTCTTGTTCTCGGATGGAGTTTCTAGTGCTAGATTTGCTTAATATAATTTTTGGTACTGGGACCTCCTAAGTAAGTCCTTACTTACGCGAATTTTTTTAGTTTTAGCCTAAGATTTGAACCTCAATTATAGTATTTTACTTAAACTTACAATTTACATTTAATGAATTTTAAATGAATCGTCTCGATATCATAAACCGATATTAGTGTTGGGCCAATCAAAACGCGTTTGTTGGTTTGACGTTTATGACATTTACTGTTTTCGAATCGAACCTACATCGATTTATTATCAGAATCGATCTACTGCTTCTTTTAATCTGTTAAAACTAAAAATACATAGAGTATTCATTACTCATTTTCTGTTGAATCGGAATTCAACATAATCAAATAGAAAAGAATTACGTACACATATCACGTGACATTACATCATAATCGGCGATCGAATTACAAATTGTGTAATTAATTCGAAGCACGGGGAAGCTGCGACACAAACAACTCATACATTAGTCATTTCCAGTATTCAAGTTAAATTAAGTCCATACTTTGAACTATTTCTAGATCCATCCGTCCATCGTTAAACGAAACCTAAGGCTGGGACTAATCCGGAACGCCGGTGAAAATTCGGAGCACTGAAAACATTACTCTGAACTGAATTGAGAATTGAAAATCGAACACATGAGTGTCGTGTTGCTATATTTCACATTTGACGTGACACGTGTGTGTTTGATTTTCAGGTCTATTGTATTAATACAGAGTTCTATTTTCAGTGCCCTGAATTATCCCCAGCCTTACGGATTCCGGACTATATAGTCGCCCCAGCGTAGCGTAACTAATCGTTCAACTATTCGGAGCATATTCAATACAAACGAACAAACAAATCTTTCCTCTTCATAATATCATTTTGAGAGTTCTAGTTAAATCCTATATCGATATCTTAATGAAATCATACATGATTGCAATTACCGTATTAGGCTCTGATGAGGCTGTTACTTGTGAGTCAGTTATACCTGGTGAGTGGTTTCTCAGAACATGGCTAACCCACCAAATTACATGTGATTCATGTCGTAAAAAGCATGAGTTAGATTTTTGTCAAAGTGAAAAGATGTTAATACAAAGAGTCGCAGAGGTCATTGACATTTTTTTTATTGCTTTGCTGATACCTCCACTCCAACTTTAGTATAAAAAGTGTCCAAATTTTGGAAACTAAGTTTAATTAATTAATTAGTTTGTCTTTGAATTGAAGAATAGGTACCTATCCACTTATAAATATAATAGAGGCACTATTATATTTACTAGGTACTTGTAGGTACCAAATAGCAACGAAAGTAACGTCTGTTTTGTGAGGATGGATAGATGGATGTTTGTGACGCTTTCACGCAAAAACGTTCACGTTCAGTAGAGACGGATAATGATGAAATTTATTATAGTAGTAGATTAGGCTTTGCATTAAAACATAGGCCACAGTTTATCCTGAAAAAGTACAGTGTTCCCGTGGCATACTGTATTAACACGGGCGGAGCCACGGGAAAAATCTAGTTCTAAATATTACATCGTTAGTAACAATAAAAGCTGTGTTATAGTCTTATTTAATTATTATTATGTTGGCAGTTATTTATTAAACTATTCTAAGCGAATACATTTTTCTTTAATTGCTTTAAGGCCGAAACACATAACCGCGATACGGCGCGGCACCTCGCCGCAACACGAGCGTTCTACTGCCGCAGACGTGCTGTAGGGCAACCATTTGCCTATTTGTTTATGCGCAAACTTTGTCGGTTTAAGGGTATATTTGTAATATATTTCAAATCTCCTGTGCGTATGTTTGTAATTGAACTCCTTCTAAAAGGCTGGACCGATTTTCATGATTTTTTTTGTGTGTTCAAGTGTATGGTTTAAATTCGAGAATCGTTTAAATTTATAAGTGGATGATGTTTTATTAATTAATTTTTATCAGTAAAAATTTACAAGTAAAAATGTTTTACGCCCAACGAAGTGAATATACGAAAGAGAATAATATGTGTTTATCTACATAAAGTAATAAAAAACTATGTACAGTCACGGTACTAACACTAACAATTCAACAAATTGATACTAGCACGACATATCAACATTACATTTTAAATGTAAATGGACGGTAAAATATGGGCTTAAGGCTCAGTTCACACTGCGACGATACGCGAAGCTACTGCTGCACATGCGCTGTGCAACATTACTTACTATTTAGTAATGAATAAAGTTTAATTTAGCATAGCTTTAAGCTTTAAAGCTATTCTAAATTAAACTTTATTCATTAGTTAAACAAAAAATTCAGCGCCATGTCGGGTATCGTTTCGTTTCGGTAAGTTTTTAATCCTAGTTAGTATGTTTTTTAATTGCTTCTTAAAAGTAAGTATGTTTTTTAGTTGCATGCTAAGTAACACTGTTTATTAAATAAATATTTGTACATAAACTAAAGTAATATATTAAAAAAACTCTACTTTACGTACATTTTCGTTATTCATATTATCGTTCCATCAAGATTCTCAACTTAACCTCACATAGAAGAGCAAGGCTAGTTTATCTAACAACCGGAACAAAATTATAAGAGTCAACAATGGACGTTTTACCGACCTTGTAAGTCGGTTGTACACTTCCCAATGTTGTGTAAGACTACAAATCGACTTAGGGACACATACACATACTACGTGACCTGTTTAGGGGGGGATATATTATATATATATAGTTACTGTATTACGTGTACTATGTTATAAAGTGGTAAAGTAAATTAATGTGCAAGCCCGTTGAACACCGCAATTGATGCCAATGTGCTATCTACGGCTAAGATACATTTAAAAACCGGCCAAGTGCGAGTCGGTTTCGTGCACGAAGGATTCTGTACAAATGGCGAAAAAATCACATTTGTTCTAATTATGTGAACTATTATGTTTTTAGTATTTGTTATTATAGCGGCAACAGAAATAATTACATCATCTGTGAAAATTTCAACTATCTAGTTATCACGGTTAAGACAAACAGCCTGCTGACAGACAAACGGATGGACAGACAGACAGACGGACAGACAGCGAAGTTTCAGTAATAGGGTCCTATTTGTAGGGTTCCGTAATACTTAAGAAAGCCTTATAGTTTCGCTCTGACCGTCTGTCTGTCTATATGTCTGTCCACCCTTCTAGCTTCTGTTATTATGAATATAAATTGATAAAATTCGGTATATTCGTATAATGTGTATAGATCTCAGTTTTGGCATCATAAAATATAACAATTTTATATTTTAGGGGTGGCTCTTCATACTACCTCAGCGTGTGGGGACTGGGGTGGGGTATCGTTGAATGGGTATTTTAAAATAAAAGCAAGTTATCATACATGACGTTTTTTACAAAGTCAGTCATTTTCGAGTAATCGGCCTGCGAAGTGGTTTATAAGTAAATATCTAAACAATTAGAGATAGAAACTTGTAAGTTTTCATGCTGCTCTAAAAACTGTTTTGGATAATTATTTTGAGCCAAATCTGACAATAACTTTTGAAGAAATTCAAAGAATAACAATTGCGCGTCGATAGTTACAGAACCCTCCTCCTTAGGCATGCTCTTGGCTAGATTTTACCCTTACGGAACCCGAAAAAACGGTGTTATAACTATAATGGCACTCTATTATTCAAAGAACAAAATATAATGGTACTGTTAAAAAGAATGACTCGATTCTTCTATGTCATGTACATTCATGTAGAACGAAGTAATTTGGATTATTATAAGGCTGTTTCTTATAAAAAAAAAAAAATGTTTCAACACCTACACGTAAATTGTAAATTATAGTTACAATATGTAAGTGCCTACTGATTACTTGGTAAATTTATTGGTTCACTAGTATTCATACGCGCAAAAAGAAATTCCGAGGGAACATAACGTTTTGCTGCAATACCAAATAGCACATGTGTTCGTCCAAAGTCTAAACTAATACCACGCTAAATTTCATCGTAATTCACCCGTAGTTATTGTGTGGAGTAGCAAATATCCATATATGCAAACTTTCGCGTTTATAATATTGGTAACGATAATGTTGTTAAAGCTTAGATAATAATGTTTTTAGTCATTCCCCCTTACTAATAAAAATATTTAAACAGTGGATAAGTTATACAATGTTTTGTCTTTGTCTGATACGTGGAAAAGGTCGCTTGGCAGACAAGGACAAAATATTGTATTGCTTATCCGTTGTGAAAATATTTTTATTAGTAAGGGGGTTATTATATAATACAGGCATTATATTTAAAGATAGAAAATACTCGAAAATACTTAAATCATTTCATTTAGAAACTCTATATTGAATTTCACCGGTTAGGACTCTAATATTAAATATAATATCCTAACTAAGTATTGTTATAAATGTGAAAATGTGTGAGGATGTATGAATCAATGGATGGATGTTTGTTAATCTTTCACGCAAAAACAAATGAACGGATTTTGA
Organism: Phengaris alcon alcon; assembly: GCA_037179445.1. NCBI lineage: Eukaryota > Metazoa > Arthropoda > Insecta > Lepidoptera > Lycaenidae > Phengaris > Phengaris alcon. The sequence continues at coordinate 756,072 of JAYRCH010000128.1, read as the reverse complement.
TGAAATTTAGTATGAGTGCAGTTTAAGCTCTGGATTAACACAGCTACTTTTATCCCGAAAAAGTATAGTGCTCCCGTGGGATACTGTATTTACGCGGGCGGAGCCGCGGTCAAAAGCTATAAGTATATTGTAGAGCATTTCTACCTTAGAGATTAGTGAATATTGTCCTTCTCGTGAGCGGAGACAATAAGCCGATAAAGTTTTATCGCATGCGGATGCCCAATACCTGCATGAGTAATGAGATTAATGAGGACGAAGAAAAGTTCTTGGTAAGATGTAGTGTGCGCGTTCCTTACTCCCTAATATAATACCACTAGTAACACTAGTCAGATACAATTAGTACTTCACTATACTTTGTTTATACATATTTTGAGATACACGTTGGGACACCTCCACAAGCATATTAACAATTGGAAGAAACATTTACCTATATATTTTTGGTTACAAATTCTCTTCCAAATATTTGAAGACATAAAGAAAAGTAGCGAAATATTTTTATGTACATTTTACGATGCGACTAACAGGCTAATATGGAAGTTACTTTATCTATACTAATATAATACAGGAAATATTTGTTTGTTTGCATTGAATAGGCTCCGAAACTACTAAACCGATTTCGATGTAATTTGGCACTAATATAGAGTAGACCACGTGGAAGGACATATGCTACTTTTTACTGCGGCAAAATGTACAGTTCCTTCTGTTTTCCTTTTTGCGCGCACGAAGTCGCAGGCAGCATCTGGTATATTAATATATTCAATACACCAGCTATTTTTTCCTTTCAAAAACAGCAACGTATCATTAATAATTATTAAGTCAGACAAACAACAATACGTTATTTTTGTATGTAGGAGTTGAGCGTCTTACTATTTTATTATAACAAGCAAAAACCTACGGGGGCGTCGAATGCTTTATATTTTTTTGTTTATTTTATGATAGCGTCTCGATATGTTAATTCAGTATTGTATTGCGCATTTAACAAACATAGGGAATCAACATTATGCATATAAAAGTACAGTTATAACAATTTTAATTATGCTATTTAGAAAATTACAAGTTCACTTAACATAGAAATGTTTCGCTTAAGTCGTCACTCGTTGATCGTTATACGTGATACCAAAAACAAAGGAGCCCAAGTATTATGTGGCAGGATTTGTTCCGTTTATTAAACATTCTAAAAGAACTATTGATCTTCAGGAACAACTTTCTGTATATACAAATTTCAAGTGACTTTCTGTAGGCTAAAGAGTTGAAAAACCCAAAATTTACGTGTTTGAGTCAAACCGTATGATCGTCTCGGGAGTCCATTATAATCGAGTATCTTTTGAGAGAACATTTAGTTAGCCTAACTCATGGCAACGCGTTTGTAACTCCTCTGATATTGCTGCTATCCACTCCTGTATCCTTATAAAATGAGCTTACCTGTCTCCTGATCATGACATGACTGACCCGGCCGCGCACTCTGACTGACAGCACATACTCTCCAGGGTGAGTCAGAGACTCTCTCACCAGGAATGAACCGTTCTTGCCTCTCTCCATCATTAGGTGCTCAGCTTCTTTTGCTGACATTATGCCGTGGAACCATCTGGAACAATATTCTGAGTTGAAAAGTTACCTCTAGATTCTAGAATAAACAAAATTAAAATTTCAGGTACCTAACCCTCGAGATTAAGCAGTAGGTAAGGACTGAATTATAACTGAGAACACTGTCGATCACGGCACCTTTCGAACAAAAAAAAAACGAGATCAATTTCGGTTCATCCGTTTGGGAGCTATGAAGCCACGGACAGACACATACACAGACACGTCAAACTCATAACGCCCCTTGTTTGCGCCGGGGGTTAAAAAGGGTGGTACTTTATACTCGTACCAAGACTTATCAACACAAGAATCAAATATTCTTTTTGATACAGTGTGGGTATAATAGGTAGGTAGGTATCTAGTGTATAAGTTACCAGAAGGTAATGTCCACTTACATTAGGGTTGCCAACCATCCTATTTTCCCAGGACATATTCTGATTTTTGCAGTGTCCTGGGGTGTCCTGGATAGTTTTAAAGCAGCGTCCTGGGTTTTTAACGCGCTCTGATAAGGTCATGTATTTTAAAATTCAGGCGCCAGTTTTACAAATTTTGTATATTATTTATATTTATTCAAATACTTTACACTTATATGAAAAAATATGATTATTAGCATTAGGCACATGTAATTCATTGCACTTATTTTCACTCCATATTAATTTTACTATTGCTGCGTCCTGTTTTTTAACTGAATTGTCCTGGTTTCTCCATCTTCATATCCTAGTTTTTAAATTTGGGGCTGGCAGCCCTAACTTACATAGTACCTACCTACCTAACGGATATCGTTAGCTTATAATAGTGTAATGTTACAACTTTTATTAATTTGAAAATTGCGACACAGCAATTTCCCCTCTTATAACAACGTCGAATGATTTGATGTTGTAGGTAAGGTAAAAATGTTATACATAAGTATTCTCACATACCTGCCGATCCTTAGATGGAGGAATTATTACTATAGGGGTAACTGGGGACACTTGGTCCCCCTATTGTTTTTCAACCCACCCTTTAACCCTTATTTCCAACATATTATGTAATAGATTCTATTCGAAAAAAAATCGCCCAACTGCGTGTCGGACTCTTGCAAGAAGGGTTCCGTACAACACGGAAAAATATCACGTTTGTTCTATGGTAGCTCCCAATAAAATATTTATTTTATTCTGTTTTTAGTATCTATTTGTTGTTATAGCGGCAATAGAAATACACCATTTGTGAAAATATGAACTGTCTAGCTAACACAGGTTATGGAGATAAAGCCTGGTAGCAGACGGCTGACGGACAGACGGACGGACGGCGGAGTCTCAGTAATAGGGTCCCGTTTTTACCCTTCGGGTACGGTGTCCTAAGAAATGTGAATTGGTAACCCCCTCCTCATCGAATTTTCGAAGTCGGTTAAAAAGTTTATGTTAAATATATAAAGCTGGAATAGCATGTGTGACACAACAAGAAGGAAATAATTGAGTACGAGTTGCGCATGCGCATTGTGACGGGCTTATACGCCATAATACTCAGGAAAAAATCAAACAAAGACGTTTCACAACGTGACGCTGGAATCAATAATTGTTGATTACAATCGATCGTTTTTCCATTGGTTATGATAAGGAAGGATCAGTAGTTACTTAGTTACTGGCTGAGAATTTTACTACGTTCAAGTCCGGATTTACGTGTCTGCGAGAAACGTAGATTCGGACTTGAACGTAGTAGGTACTTGACGTTTTTTTTTAATATTTTTAATATTTTTAATAGTCATTAAGCAAACGATTGTGAACTTATCTACAACTATAAGTGTGTAGTCCTGTGGTACTTATTCATGATTTAGGGAACAAGCAAGCAGACACATAATAATAATGAAATTGTTTCATAATAATGAGAGCTACAAACGCGTTGCTGTCTCTTTTTTAAATGATAACTTAAATTTTAAACCAACAGAATCATACTTTCTTTCCTTACTTCCTTTATTTTATACCTGACAACCAGTTGACAACCTAAAAAAGTTTTTGTAGGTACTTAGAGAGTACTACACTTTTAAAATGTTTTGTTTTTCAAAACTATACAATTAAGAGATTTGAAATAAAAAACGGTTTATAGCTATATTTTTTTTATCGGTTTTTACTAGTTTCGGACAGCTGATAAAATTGGCTATAAATATTTTTTATTTAAAATCTCATACTTTTTTTTGTAATTAGGTACTTAATTCAAATTTTTAAAATGTACCTCGATTTTTTTTGCTGGCCAGTGTATATTATAATAATCTAATATTATTTAAAGCTAAAATAGTTGAGTTTTGGCGGGGAGTTCAATGGGTGACGTTGTGGAATTTGTATGGCTTCATAGATTTGTGTTATCTCGGTTCTTAATGTGTAATATTGGTAGAATATTAACCATTAAATATTCGTTAATGTGCACAAGTGTGGGCAAGTGGTACAACTTCTAAAAACGTGCTATTTTGTGTTTGCCGCCAAAACTCCCTAGGAACTTTCAGTAAAGCTTCTACTACTTTACTGAAACGACTGACATGACTCATGGACTGTACTGACTATATATTTTGACTTTGACTAGACTTTAGACTTGACGATATAGGAATACGGTGTTGAAAATTGAAACGAAAGTTCTATTTCCCGCCTTTTTAACTTGACACTGGCAAATGGTTATAAGCCATATATAAATTTTAAAAAAAAAAAAATTAATAAAAAAAAATTAAAGTCGACGAAACTCAAATTACCGCTTATTTCCATAAACTTGAACTGACTCATATACCTCATACCAACTTCCTGGTGACCGGTGACCTAGGATGGAATTTAGCAAGGATGAACCTGTCCAGCAGGTAAAGGAAATGTATTGTCGACAAGATGTTGTTTTATTATTCAATATTAAAACAAGATATACCTAGGTACTTGTAGAGAGTGTGTTTTATGCCGCTACTTTTGTTTCAATTTATCTAAACAAATTTATTTACTTGACCTTTTTAACAAAATAGTATTCATAGAAGCATAGATGAATCAGTTCATTTATGATACGAGTAAGTTTATAAAACGTAAATAATAACTACAATTTTTATAAAAAAAAACCTATAACACGACTACGTAAATTATATAGCCTGTGTTACCCGGGCTATTATATGAATCTATTTACATCTGATTTATTAAAATCGGACCAGTAGTTTAGGCGCTACGGAGGAACAAATACACATACATAGACTGCCAAAATCATTACCCTTTCTTTTGGTTTCGCCGTAGTCGGGTAAAAAGCTCCAAATGATAAATCCACGTCCATCGACAACTATTCAACTGAAACGTCAATCATGTAAAAATATGAAACACATCAATTGTCTAATTTATTCAATCCGGCCCAGATTCGCATTACTAAAGGCCCCCACAGACGAGTGGCCGATCGTTTCAGTTAGAACTGACGCCAGTTCGGCCTGAATGGATTCGAGCACATACACGGAAAAAAATCGCAACCGACCCAACTGACGTCATTTCGGCCTGAACGGATTCGAGCACACACACGGAAAAATCGTTCTGGTTTGCTGCAAGCTACGGTCGTGTTTATTAATTGTTAACTTACTACGCTTGTACACGATACACGCCCGGCCGCGGCTCTGGCGAGAACTGAAGCGATTTGTCACACATGGTCCGTTCAGTCCATCCGTTTAGTCCAGAATTAATGTTGCCAACTTAGTTATTTTACAAAGTTTTAGTACTAAATTATTAAGTATTTTATTCCTTCCTTAGTAGGAATTTAGTTGTAAGTTAGTTTAGTTTTTAAAAAAAAATTAAAAAATACACCTTATCATAATAATACATCGTAGCATTCGGCCGTAATTTGCTTATTACCTGTTTAATTACTATATACGTATTACGTAACATTTTCTAGTATATTTTAATTTAAAATGTATAATATAATTCAATAAATAATAAAAAATTTATACAACTTAACCTAAAATGCAGCGGTTTTTTGGGGCTTCGGGGATTCCTAAGTTGAGTAGCTTTTTTTGATAGTTTTCAGTATTCTTTGAGTAGTTTTTAGTAGAAATCGACGCGAGTTTAGTAGTTTTGCAAAAAGAGAGCTGGCAACACTAGAACGAACTGCTTATTTCCATCGGGCCGACTGATGCGATCTCGAAATTGCACACAGACGATACGATTTTGCATCCGTTCATTCCTGTTCAGGTTCAGCTGAAGGAAAACCGGACCGTATATGGGACCCCTTATAGTTTTGTAACCGACTCGTAGACACAACAATTCACTATTAATATACATTATTATATAAAAGAACTAACAAACAATATGCAGACGAAAACAAGTTCGTCTAGCAAGTTGAAAAAAAATATGACACGTTAAATATTATAAACAAAAACATACACACCAATTGAGAAGCTCCTCCTGCGTTTTGGAATACGGTTGAAAATTAAAAATTGAAGTTACCCCCGTCATTGTCGAGTTATAGCTAAGAATACTCTAGAATCTAGATCATGTCAGCTTTAAGCCACACACACACACACAGACACGTTAAACTTGTAACACCCCTCTGTCTGTTTTCGTCGGGGCTTAAAAAGTAATGCCTTCATGAGTCTTCTATAAAAGTATTTTCAGCAAACCTCTATCTACCGATCTGTCTTATGTAATTTGTTCCATGACCCATCCATCAAGTATAGATTATGGGTACGGTAATTTGTATTTAAAATACTTATAAAGACAACGGCAACATATGTAGCTCAGCTGCTCAACGCGGACTCCTCAAGGTATGATTTGCTTGTTCGTTTTTGGGGACAACGTATCAGAATTGAACATTGGCCTTTCCCAAACGGCTGCCAAAATATCAGGCACATAATATTAAGCTCCCGTCTATTTTGGCACGGCACGTGATCATTACCCATTTGAATCTTCGAAAAACATAATCAATAGTAAGTAAGTTATAACTTTACGTTCGTATTTTCATAGAAATAAACAGTTTACACCATTGTTTCTATAATTTACATAATAATTATCCTATAAAATTCAATAATTATGCGCATAGATTATAAACAAAATCAAAATACTTGGGAGATAGGTAAATATCAAATGTTAATATTTTTAACCAACTTTCAAAAAAGGAGGCGGATATACGTTCGGACCGATTTTCAATATTCTTTTTTTGATCTAGGTATAGGGTATAATCCCAAATTGGTGCTTTCGACATCAAAGTAGAGACCTGATGATGGAATCCATGAGGAATCGAGGAAACTCGTCTAAATTTATATGGACACATATTGTGTGATCATTGTGATTTCGACTTTTTCTGAAGTAGTCCAAGCAAATGCTACCAAAAAATAAGATTTTACTCCACGGTATACCCTGAATCCAAAAGTACTGAACAGAACTCCTGACTCCTTATATAATACATGTTTGGGGATTTCAGCGTTGTTTAATGAACTGCAAGCATATGCCACTATGTCAATTAGAGTAATCATCATCATCACCACCATCATCATACCATACATCATCATATTATCACTACATAGTATAAAACAAAGTCGCTTTTTCTGTCTGTCCCTATGTATGCATAGATCGTTAAAACTACGCAACGGATTTTGATGCGGGTTATTTTAATAGATAAAGCGTTTAAAGATGAATGTTTATATGTATATAACATGCATATTATAGTAGAGAAGCACTGATAATTTTAGAGGTTTCTATTGTCATAAATAAGCACATTTTATTGCGCTTACATTGCAAACGCTGCCTGAACCCTACGAGATAGATCAAAATAATCAGTATTGTACACCTTAAAAAGGTCTACAAAAGGTACCTTTACAGCATGTAATTTAAATTATTATTTTCAAAGATATTACAGATTTAAACTGCAGGGACAAAGCGGTAACCCGCCGGCGGTGGCGTACACACTACACAGGTATCAATTTAAATACGTATACGTAATAGTATCCCTTTAAACCATACAGTTTAAATTAATATCTATTTAAAAGATATGGTAAAATTTATATTCAAGCGCGAAAAATATATCAAGCGGTCTCGCATAAAAGTTTGTATGTTTTTTTTATTCCTTCGACATATTTGCATGTAATTTCGATTGAATTCAGTACGGAAAGGTATTTAGTCACAGTCGTTTATAATATTCAACCCCTAAGAGGGTAAAATACGGAAAGATTTTTAAAATTATTATAAAGATATCGTTTAAATTTCACGCGGGCGAAGCTGCGAGCAAATGCTAGTGATGATTAAAAGGTACTTCATAGTATTTTACACCGACACGGATATCTTTGAACATTACTCTGCCGTTTGTGGACCTATTTTCAAAATACTTTTGTTGTTGTAAAGGGTATAAATTTGAAATTAGTCCTTTAGTCACTAAAGTGGAAACCTGATGATGGAATCCATGAGGAATCGAGGGAACTCCTCGAAATTTATATGTACACATATAGTGATTTTTACTTTTTCTGAAGTAACACAGCATAGCACAGCACAGCATATGCTACCAAAAAATAAGATTTTGCACCAAGGTATACATACCCGTACCCTGGATCCAAAAGCACTGAACAGAACTCCTGAGTCCTTATATATACATGTTTGGGGATTCCGGCGTTGTTTAAAGAACTGCAAGCATATTATGCTATCATAACACTTACAGTAATTATCATCATCATCTTATTTATAATACCTAATGGAAGCTTGGCGCGTATTCAATTATACATTCGATCGTTTATAACGTTCTTAAAATGTATTAATAATAATTTAACAAATATTCACTAAAAAGGGAAAAATTATTATTTTTAAACAAAATTTAAACAGACTTCCAAAGTAAAAATATACAATAAAGTATGAAATAAATGTTATTTTATAAATAATTCCCCTTTTAAATTCGGCTAAAAATTTAACTATCTCTCTACTTCTTAATTTTCTTAATTTTGAAGGCGGTACCAGCAAATTTGAACGTGAGTTTTATAAAATATTGTAGTATATTGTTTGGGCTGTTACCGACTTCAAAATAAAGGAGATTGAGTAGAGAAATAGTTAAAATTTTAGCCGAATTTTAAAGGTGAATTATTTAGAAAATAAGATTTATTTCATACTTTTCTGTTACTTTGGAAGTCGGTTTGATTTTTCGTTTCAAAATAATAATTACTTTAACGAAATGAAATAAGAAATATCAATTTTAGAATAAAAAGAAGATTTGAATGAAAGGGAATATAAAATGGGAGAAAGAAATAGTTAATCAGTAATATATCTGGACGAAAAGCATAATACGAGTATACAACATGTTGTTTCAGCCCCCATCGCAAAAATAGGGGTGTTATAAGTTTGACGTGTAAATCTGTTTATTTGTGTGTCTGTATGTCTGTAGGCATTGTAGCTCCCAAACGGATGAACAGATTCTTATCTAGTTTTCAGTGTTTCGTAGTTCACATCTCGGAACCCTTATTGTTTCGTCATGTGCGTTCGTCCGTCTGTCCGTCTTCGGCTTACCATCCAAACGGTTAGTACTAGAAAAATGAAACTTTGTATGTACTACATCAACAAAGTGCTAAAATAAAATTCACGAAAAATATTTTCTTGGGGCACTGGGGCACTGGGGTACACGTAAAATGTTTCACGTCCACCCCATACTGTGGGGTATCATTAGATAGATATTTTAAAAACATCTAGAAGTTGCTATGACAATTTTTTCATTCAGGTATCCGTTTGCGAGATATCCAACTTCTATGGTAAATTATTCCAATAGCTGTAAGAGGGTCGGTATTCATAATATTATCATTCATTTGTCTTTGCTATGATTAATATGTGCTGTGATTAACATAGGTAATACTAATGATTAAAGCTTATCGAGTACTCGACCCAATCATATCATAAATTAATATATCAACAGGAAGTGTTTAATAGTTTGTATGACAGAGCTCAGGGTCTGTTCAGTTTCGTCACATCTTGCCCACGACCGCCAGATTAGGAAGTCACTCCTACAATCTTTCGTCACACTTTCGTCACGAAGCGCCGTTTAACTTTAAACGTCGTTTAAGCATGTTAGCAACGAATTATATAGTTTTATTGCCAATTAATTAAATGTATGTTTTGAAATTAGCGACACTTCAATTTTATTGGCAATATTAAATAACAGAATGACCATAGGTTCTCCAAAGACTACGGGTTACTATTTTCGATTGGAGAAATTTCGTGCTTTTGAAGTTAGCAGTTATGCAACCCTAGTCAAAACTACCGTGACCTTTTAGAAATGAGATGATGAAAATATACGAGCATAGACGTATGATAACAGGACACAGCATGTCGAAACTACCATTAGATACAACCGATTGTATTGGAGATTCCGAGTTTTACATTTGATGATATATAGAGGTCAGAGTTGCGCTATAAAAGGCTGTAAAATTACGACAAACGAGTAAAAAGACGAACGATATATAATATTATTATATATCGTTCGTATAGGTAAAACAAACACAAATTATTTATAGTTTCTACATATTATGGCATTTAAAAATTAAAGCCCGTTGTGGAGGACATCGCGGCCTAAGAATGTACGCGTACGACGTGTAGTTCGATTGTAGTCATCGTAGTTCGAACGATTTTCCACAGACAGCCTTAGTTTTTCTCGAATGAAGACTTCTTTGGCTAATGTTTAAAATGCCTTGTCCTTAGTATCTACCAGTAACTATTACCTAAAATTTACTTCTAAATTATGCATATTTTTATTACAAGTTGGCTTACATAATTTTTTTGTCTCATTTATATTAGACACTTTAATACGAGTTAACGTATTTAAAACGTATATGCAGTAAATAACTCAACTTGAATGAATAACCTTTGGGACGAGCTATCAGCATGCGTATCATCGCGCTCTCAAGGGCTGGCGGTTGCGGTTTGCATTAGAATATTAGTCACCTCATCAGATATTTGCTACAGAGAGCGACCTTCCTCTAACTGGTCCGGCCCGAGGGCATTTTTGATACACATTTTAAATTTGATATGACTAATTGTTTGTTTGGGATCAAACCAAAGCTATCTTCTATGATATTACGCTTATATAGTATTTGTTATGTTTACATTTGTTTATTTTACTGATTCATAATTAATTTTCTGTTTTCCATTTGGAATTAAAATAATATTATGTAGGCTATATGCATAATTTTTAATATGGATGTTTCTTTCAGTTAAAAAAATGAGTGAAAGTGGGTAGCTTACCGTTAATAACAAAACTTATCCTATAATTTAAACAAGACAATCTTGTATACAATTTAATCGTAATCTCGGAAACGGTTGCAAGTATATCCATGAGATTTAGTATGCAGGGAGTTTCGGGGAAGAAAAATCGATCTAGGTAGGTCTAATCCCTAGGGAACTGCTAATTTTTAAGTTATATATTATATTTATTTTCTTTCGTCGTGCAACAATCCATCAATAATTTCGACTGTAATATGTCAATCACGCATATCAAACTGCCAATCGGAAGTTCGGAAATGAGGTGGGTTTGAACCCCGGTAAAATATATTTGTGTATCTTTTTTTTTATCTACTAGATCTCCGAGCAAAGCTCAGTTTTCCAGGTACTAAATTGTATAAAAAAAACTCAGATCACAAATTTTTAACACTTTTACTTCTACATTTTTCATTTATTAAGTATTCGTCTTTAAAACAAAATATGCAACTTGTTAAAGCTCAAATGACTTCCTGACACTGATAATGTTGCTTATCGTGTTGAAAGTAATTAAAAATTGTTTCTTTGTTTTTCCCGTTTCGATTCGCTATAAGCATTAAGCATTTGTCCGTTTTCTATCAAACTTCAATTGAGGATATTTAATTGAGATCTATAAACTTATTGCAATTAAGCTATTTATAGGCCGTCTAAAGTCGTACTAATTTACGTTTCATATGAAATAATACCGGAAAAGGAACAGACGGGTCGCATGATAATTATGATCAATATTTTGTTCCCTTTGGTAGTTTAAGCCTTAAGTCCTAATTAAATAAAAAATCTCCAAAAATTTTAGTTACTAAGTCATATGCCAAAAATATCCGTAATTGATTTTACCGGACCTTATACATATATGCATTTAACTCTACATTACGTTTGCAATAAGTGCTTTTTGACTTAGTTCAACTTCCTTGGGGTATAGGTACGACGTCTATACTTCCTTTTTAATATGCAATTTCATAGTAAGCGAGAAGATTACATAATAGTTGCAGTGTTAAAACTGTTACTTACTATTAAGTATTTAAATAAGATACTTATTACCATTATTTATGTTCGCCTGATAATTTGCTTCCTGGTTTAACTAACTTGTAAGTTGTAACACTTAACATAATTACAAAAATGTCTTCAAATAAGTGCGCCACTCACTTTAGTGACAAATAATACAAATAATGAATAATTTTATTATTTTCACGGATTTAAAATTTAAATTGTAAAATTTAAAAGTGTAGTATTAAAAAATATATTTTTTTTTAACTGCCGATGCAAAAAGAGGGGTGTTATAAGATTGACGTGTCTGTCTATTTGCATCGTAGCTCCTAAACGAAAGTTCCGATTAAGATGCGGTTTTCTTTTGTTCGAAAGCTGACATGACCGAGAGCTATAATTCATCATCATCAGCTCTCTCACTACTTGACTACTCAGGGGTCACTTAATTTTTTAAATTCTTACACAACTTTGTCTAGAATATTTTGGGAGTACGTTGCACATCATTTTGTTTTTAAGATTTTCATTGTGTATTCCTGTGCAGTAACAGCCTCCTTGGTCTAGTAGTTTAGAGCTTGGCTCTCGACTCGGAGGTCGTGGGTTCGATTCTCGCGTTGTAACAACAAAAAATGTTTCTTAGTTTGGTTAGGACAATGCAGTCCGATCACCTGATTGTCTGACAAGAAAGATGACCCATGCGTCGGATGGGACAAGAAAGATGACCCATGCGACGGTCTCTCGCCAGTCGTGTAGGTTGTCCGTCCCACTAGGTTTCGAGAGTAAAGGAAGAAAGAGTGCAGTACACATACTGCGCACACACTTGGGCACTATTAAATAACCCCTGCGTAGCTGGCCTGGTTTCTATGAAGCCGGTCACCGTCACCGACATCGGTGTGGGGAGCTATTATGTATCCCTGTCCGTTTGTCCATGAAGTAGTACAAGATCCTGGTCATAATAGTTAGTTAATAATAAATTCAGAACGATTATTGCGACTATTACTTTAATAACTTTATCTTTACATTTAGGTATCGACTGAGAATTAGGCTGTAGATTGTACTCCACAACGCTGGCCTAGTGCGGGTATTCCAGCAAATTGAAGAGATTTAATTCAAATTAAAATTTCATTACAATATATTTAAAAAATGAATTGCTTTGTTTTGATACAAAGACCGGCGCGGGCGGTAAATTATTCGATACATTTACATAGAGATGGGCTCTGGCACTTGCTTTGCCGGCGCGGCGTAAACAAAATCATTTGAAACAAAATATCTGCGGTGATTTTGTCAGTAATATGGTCTTAGTAAGTACATAAAAAATAATTAATTCTGTTACTTAATAGTTAATTGGGAGAAAAAGGCATGACGGGAAAGTTGAATTATTGATAAAACTTACTTTTTCAGCATAAAAGCTTTGCTCAATTCTTTCAGCACAGTGGATACAATCGCGCCTGCGGCTGGCACCGCAAGCACGGAGGCGTCCATGCAAGCGGAGAGCGCTGCTGGCGCCAGCACCCCCAGCCTGCTCAGCCGGCCACAATCCTTCGACATCATAACCACCGGTAGCCGCAGGTGGTGGTAGACCACAGGCGGTAGAGTTACAGGTAACTACAGGTAGAGATAGTTACAGGTAGACAAAAGGTAACCACAGTAGAATAATTACATGTAGACCAGAGTTAGTGCTCGGAGCACTGCGCACGACCGTACCGCGTTGGATCCGCTTCGCGCGCGGTGTGACACTCGAATGCGCGCGCTGCGGCCCGTTGTGAGCATTCTTAACATTATCTCAATATAATGATACACCATTGATGTATAACGAAGACGATTTCCGATTGGTTTCTCGCTTAAATTTTATTTTGCGACAAAACAAATTGTCTTAGGTACGTTTTCCTGAAAATTTGTTAAGCTCATTTATAATAATTTATTCTTAGGGTTTTAAATATACGTATAATATTATGTGGTACCGAAAACTGAAATAGAAAAGCAAGTCATTAATACCTAAAGGCACGGTCGTGTTTTTTAATAATTTGAGGTAGATGTCTTGTTGTTATTGTTTAATAATATTATGATGTATTTCTCAGAATTATTAGGTCATTACTCATTACATATGAAATTGGCGTTTTGTAAAGGAGAAACATAAAGTCGATTTTTTTGAAGCATAATATATATATTTAATCAAACTATATACCATTGCTATCTGTGCACTTCTGCCATCTCATAGGTAGTTCATGGATTCCTTTACTAAAAAAACCATTCGGACAGGAATCAATAAAATCTTTGAAGGTGCTTTGGACTGCCCCATCGGAGTTGATTTTTTTCCCTTGCATGAAGTTATCCAAATTTCGAAAAAAATGGTAATCTGTTGGAGCAAGGTCCAGTGGATGTCTTAGACATTCCAATTGAAGCTCCTCTAATTTGGTAGCCGTCTGTTGTGCAGTGTGTGGTCTAGCGTTGTCCTGAAGCAGCAGTGGCCTAGAGCGAATGACCAACCTCGGTTGTTTAGCAGCTAGCTTTTCCATCATGAATTGCAGTTGCTGGCAATAGACATCTTCCGTAATCGTCTGGCCAGATTTAGGAAAGCTGTAGTGAACGACACAGGCACTAGTCCACCAAACGCTCACAAGTAAGTTTTTTTGAGTCAATTTTCGCTTGGGGCAGGCTTTGGCTGGTTTGCCATTGCGATGGGTTCAGCCATTGCGATGAGTGTTTCTGATTATCGTACAGGATCCACTTCTCATTACAGGTAATGATTCGATTTAAAATCCCTTCATTATTGTACCGGTTGAGTAATGTAACGCAGCAGTCGGCACGCGTTTGTCGGTTTGATGCATTCAATTTATGAGGTTGGGAACCTTTCAAGCTTTTTCACCTTCCCAATTTGCTTCAAGATAAAACAGTTTTATCACTAACACCGCAGCCTGCAGCTAACTCGGCCGTGGTTTGGATCCCCTTCCATAATAGCCTTTAATTCTTCATTAACATTTCATTATCACTTTGGTCTCCGGCCGTCCACGGGGCTTGTTCTGCAGGTCAAAATTTCAGGAACGAAAACGTTGTAACCAAAAACGCACTGTGTTTTCTTTTGCGACACCATCACTTTATTCATCATTAATCATTCGAGCCGTTTCTGCAGCACTGGTGCCACGCTCGTACTCGAAAATAATACAAAATTTCAAGTTTTTTAATTTTGTAAACAGAGTGACGCAAAGAAAAAACCAAAAAAGGAAAAAACAAATGAATTACGGTTTTCAAAACACAAATGCATGAATAAATAGCGGTATAAATTTGAAATTGGAATTCCTAACCAAAGAAAATATATTTGAGATCAAAGTGGCCAGTACGACAAAACGCCAATTTCATATGTAAGGACCTAATATTTTAAAAAATTAGCTTTTGCACACCTTCCTCCTAATATTCCTAATAAACTTTAATTTACCAGCAAAATTTCATACTCCTCCGGTTACACAATTCTCGTAAACTGTACTGATTTTTTTTTACTTTACTCAGTAAGTTCTCAAGTCGTATTTTTTTTATGTATGATGACGACGCATAACTTTTTACTATGATTAATATTTGATAATTATTTTTTTGTTGCAATAGGTCAACTTCCAAGTTGGTCCCATTGTCACCAAATAGTAGGCCTGGTGATGGATGGATGAGGAATCGAGGGAAACCTCGAAATTTATATGGACACCTATAGTGACCAAACAAAACTTGCTAATGGCGGCAATACGCGTTCAAGTCGTTTAAACTTTGATGAGACACAAAAGATTAGGATTACGTGACATTGAAAATTTTGTATTACCTATAATGGCAATTCAAATTCAACGGCCCACGTAACTATGGACACACCGTATGCTTGTAGTAGTGCAATCAAATCGAAAGCTGTGATGAATGTAGCTGTACAATATAACGCTAAGAATATTTACCTTCCACGCAAACTGGTAATCTTATGCTTTAAACGAGCAAATCTTGTATATAATTATATTGTACACTAGCTTTTGCCCTCAGCTTCGCCCGCGTGGGAGAGTGTTCGTGGCAAAAAACTTCTTTAGCAAATATACCCGCAATAAAGTAATAATATATAGATAGCACAGAGTAAAAATATATACATTATAATAAATTTTCACACATACTTTTTAATTTTAAGATATACTCCTAGATAAGGATTAGGTAATATTGTAACCGTTTAAATAGCTTCTGAAAATACCATATTTTATTGATCGTTTTTTTAAACATAGAATGGGTATAGTAACCTATCCTTAAAAGATAGACATATCTATGCCATCGCGAACTTTTTTGTAGACACCATGGTACCGACTTCAAAAATATGAAGATTGAGTAGAGTAATAGTTAAAAAATTTGCCGGGCTTAAAAGGGGAATTATTTGGAAAATAAGGTTTATTTCATACTTTTTTGTGCATTTTTACTTTGGAAGTCTGTTTTCATTTTTTGTTTAAAAATAATATTTTTTCTCTTTTCAGTTATACCCACTTATTTATTATTTTTAACACATTTTAAGTAAGTTATTAATACAAAAAAGCCTATAATCTCACTCTCTCGGAAAAAACAAACTCAAGCTATTTTATGCCGGTTTTCTGAGATACCGTGGTGTTTCTCCAAATAAGCATTACCGATCTGTGGACCAAATAAACAATCACCGGTGATGATAATGATTACACACTCTATTATTAAATAATTATTGTTATCTATTGTAGTAGTCGCCTGAAAAAATGTAGTAGTCAGCATTAAATATAATGAAGTATAATATAATTTTGGCTATTGCAAAATTTCAAATACATTGATATCGGTGTACTAAGCTATGAGGAGTATACCTATGTCACCATAATAATATGTTGCTGTATCGTAAAAAGATGGTGGTGATGATGATGATGATGATGATGATGATAACTGTAAGTGGCATATGCTTGCAGTTCCTCAAACAATTCCGAAATTTCTAAACGTGTATCTTTAAAGACTGAGGAGCTTTGTTCAGTCCCCTACCCTAGCTAGGTGTACCCTAGGGTACACCTTGGTATAAAATTTTACTTACTATAAAAGTCGAAAATACTATAAATGTCCTTATAATTTTGTGGAGTTATCTCGATTTCTCATGGATGCCATCATCAGACCTTGGTGACTAATGGACCAATTTCGATTTATATTCTTTACAACAACAAAATAATTTTGAAAATGCTTCGACAAACGGCAGATGTTCACAGATATCCGTGTCGGTGTAAAAGACTATGAGAAGTACATATTATTATCATCATAATGTGATGGTGTATAGTGTGATGAAGGCGGTGATGATGATGATTACTTTGATTGACATAGTGGCATATGCTTTCAGTTCTTTGAATAACGCTGAATTACCCACACATATATCTATAACGAGTCGGGAGTTCTGTTTAGTACTTTTAGAACCCGGTATACCTTGGTACAAAATCTTTATTTTTGGTAGCATAACCAAAAGAAGTCGAGACTTCTTTAGAAAAAGTCAAAATCACTTGGTGTCAAAAGGACCAAATTGGGATTATAACCTATACAGCAAAAAAAAAAGATTTTTGAAAATAGGTCCACAGGCGGCGGAGTAATCGTTGAATATACAAAAAAAATAGCCGAATGTATAACCGCCTCCTTTTTTGGAAGTCGGTTAATTAAATTTAAAGTGGAGTAACCAAAACGTATTAGTGAAAACCGCAGTCAAATCGGTTAAGCCGTTGACTTCATACGCGCGAAAACGAATATCGATTAACCGTACATTTTTCCGCTATAAAAAGTAGCATATGTGATATTCCATCCTATACGTTTTTTTTTCGTCGCGTACCTAATAACTTAATACGAATGATTTCGATTTGTAAATATCAAAACCAATTGACGTTTTGGTTAGCGTTGGCCTTTTCCGTTGTGGGCAAATTAATGTCCTTTCATTTAAAACATTGAAAATAATTGATTCAGCTACGTACCTAGGCAGCATATGCTACGGCTCACCCGCCTGGCCTGACAGGGCCACGATAGGCACGGCTCGTCGTAAACTTTTACAAAGTCAACGTCTCGCGTTAATATTCCTATGTAAGGCCTACCGTACCGTCAGCACGGAAGGGCTTCCAGTTCTGGCCGGTGTCTTGCCTGTTGACTTAGAAATACAGCGTCGTGCTGCGTTCTATTATAAAAATAAAAAAATTAACGACTCCAGATTTTCTTAACATAAAAGACAGAAAGAACATTAGTAGATTATTTGAACCGTTAGACATTTTAATACAAAATCTCATTTCCGGGTGGCAGGACCGGTGGGACAACACGATCCAAGGGCGTCACCTTTATAATTCTTCCCTTCGGTTCGCGAACGACTTTCTAAGCACTGGATAGAAATTGATCACTGCGCCGCTCAGTTTCTGACA
Organism: Phengaris alcon alcon; assembly: GCA_037179445.1. Lineage (NCBI taxonomy): Eukaryota > Metazoa > Arthropoda > Insecta > Lepidoptera > Lycaenidae > Phengaris > Phengaris alcon. The sequence continues at coordinate 737,918 of JAYRCH010000128.1, read as the reverse complement.
GGTCACGGCAATTGTAAAGCTAAACTTTATGGATTTAAATTAGTTACGTCTCAGCTTTGCGAGTATTCGACCGAAGGCAGTCCATATGAACAAACTGCGCATCACGTACTCTGGGAATGTGATCTCTGGCATGACTAATAAATTGAAATGTTGAACAACATACATTGTGTGTCTACGCGCTACCTACGAGATCATCGTCTATTACGATGATCTCCTAGGTAGCGCGAGGAATTGCGTTCAAACATTTTTGCCATAAGTAGGTAATATTGTAACCACCCAATATAATTTTGCCCTTATAAATAAATGTCACTTAATATTATTACTTAATACATAACATATATTTAATTAAGTAGGACAAATAACTAATATTACTACCGTCGTGCTTCCCCTTCTAGTAATAACATTTCTGATCATTACAATTTGACTGTCTCCCGCTTTGCTTGGGGAGCGAAACTGGAATACTTCCTACACCTCCTACCTTTCTTCTGATTAACTTTGTTGCGGGTCCCAAGACAGATTTAGCATGTCCCTCGGGCACCCCTGAGATCATATCAAAGGGTTTTTGTGGTTCGTTACCGCTATCGATCCTGGCTACACAGCAGTTGCAGAATGTGTAGTGGACCATTGATCCATTAAAAAAAAGTTTGTGTCTCGGATTCGAGTCCAGGTCAGACGATTATTTTTTGATTATTTTCATTTATTTTTCTTTTATAATTTTTTATTTTTATTTTATCGTTCTACTCAAACTCGGAGCAAAGCTAGTTCTCCCAGGTACTTAATATTTAAAGTACAACAGCCTAGGCAAGGTTAGTTTGAATACTGTAAAATTCATCTCCACGTTGCCATCGCTTTGTACAGGTAATTAGTATTCATATGTGTACAGCGCGAATTTGTCCGACAAAAGTAAGTACAGTCGACGACAAACCGTGTGTACCAGATTTCGACTCTATCGTTACAGAAATAATGTTCAACATTGCGCCACTGCAGGTGCCTACGTCGGCCACATGTCAAGACATAGAGCGAAGATAATTTGTTTTAACATAATAATAAACTTCTTTAACGACCATAAATAGATAAAGTCAAATGTTATAATTTGCTACACGGTTATATTTTGGTTACGCGGTGGAAAATATGATTTCCTTATTTTTCATGTACCTATCACTATCAGTGAATCTTATTCATAAGCGGGCAGTGTTCTTAAAATTTATTTGTACTATAGTAACGGCATGCGGCTGAGGCAGTCACAATACAATCGTCAATGTCATGTCAGTTTGATATTATAATGATAACATAATACTAATGAATTATGAGAACAGTCAACCTGCATACAAATGAGATTCCCGTAAATGTTGTTTATTTATATCTATCAATATTAATATTAGGCCAAATCCCTCCACCAAACCATGGCCCTATCAACCGATCGTGGTTATACGGGCCTAAGCACGGGAATGCCCTACAGTGCTGAGTTCATCTCTTCGGGTGCGCGATTTTTGATACCCTACAAGTTATTTAATCTCTTTCTTTTTGTCTCTAAGTCCTTATCCCCATTCTCGGGCGGGCAACACAGATACGACTTCGGTGTCTTCCGATAGTGCGTACTGGTTCTACCATCTAGGTTTCGTCCTCAATTGCCTCTATTTGCTCTCTCTTGTCGTCCACTTTTTATCCATAGTCGCGCGAATTCCCGTAGCCTTCCGATGTTCGCCGCAGAGGAATCGAGGTCGAAGACTTCGATCCCATCCAAAGGCTCCCCCCTCCTCGTACAGAGGGCACTCCCAGATAGCGTGGTATACGTCTTCTACCGCGGCTTCGCCACAGTAGCATGACCCCAAGCGGACTCAGATTCTCTGAATTTGGCACTCCGAAGCTCTTCCCTGGTAGTCGCGGACTCGCGCATCGCACCTAGTCTGCCGGCACGTATTACCTCGAGGTCGGCCGGGAGCACCCCTGCCAGAACCGCCAGGGCGTCGGTGCTCGTCGAGCGATACGGGTAGATAGATCAAGGTGGGTATCAATTATTATTAGGCCAGTAAGAACAGTCGCTGATAAACCCAGCATACATTATAACCTAACCATATGTTTCCCGCGACTTCGTACGCGCAAAAAGAAATCACGCAGGACCCGTACTTTTTCCCGCGATAAAAAGTAACCTGCGGCCTGCTCCCCTGGCCTACTTTATATGCCAAATTTCATGATGATCTGAAAATGTAACGACAATATTAACTTTTATAATACTAGTAAGGGTTACTATTGTTATGGTCCAAAAGTATATCGCTGGCGTCCGTGACCCACAACCCAGTACTGTCTATCTATCTATCTATATATATATCTATATATATATATATATATATATATATATATATATATATATATATATATATATATATATATATATATATATAGATATATATATATATATATATATATATATATATATATATATATATATATATAGGTAGAGGGTAGATACCTACTTATATATATATATATAAGTAGGTATCTACCCTCATCAAAGTACCAAATCACATAAACAAGCAGTAGGTACTTATTCCCTACCTCAGTTAATCTGCAGATGAGGTAGGGACTGACTGACAAGATAGACTCTGCCAGCTGCCTATAATTTTCTACTAACTAAATCGAATACTTAGCGAAAACAGCACTTTATAAAAATAGAGAAATTAGTGGAACACAACAATGGAAAGTGCTCGATTATAGCCTTTTATAGATCGGGAAATCGAGAAACGTAATGATTTCCAAAGTAAGTGTGAGTCCCTACGATTTAAAATGCATGTACGAGTACCTTGTACCTTATTCATACAAGTAAATTGTGTGCGCCGTGTTCTCTAATCTCGCGAGGATGAAAGATGTGTCTCACTGGGACCTCACTTTGGAGATATTTTACGGGTAGACATAGTATGTGTATGCGACAGTGTATAAATCAACGGAGAAACGTATGAATTTAATCACCCGCACCGTTACTTCTCTATGTTATATAGGTTATGGTCATCATATTATGAAGGTGTGTTTGCGCTTGGAAAATTACCGATTATATTGCCAATATCATAGCAAGTGACCTTTACTAAAAACAATATTTTAATAAATTGCGCGTCGTCTGCCGCTCTCGAATATTGGTCAAATAGATGATTATACTATGTTGTCTGTATAATATTGCTTGTTGCTGCATTTTGTGTGTCAAATATTATTTTTCACCCGACGTATACGGCGAAGCCAAAAGGAAGGCAGAATATATATATAATATATATATATATATATTTGTTTGTTACTGATCCGATTTTAATAAATAAGGTGCCAATAGATTCGTGATAATAGCCCGGGTAACTATAGGCTATATTATAATTTACCTACGTAGTCGGGTTATAGGAGTAATAAAAAATTATAGTTATTAGTTTTGATCTGATTCAAATGGTTAGTACCCTATATCGTACCATTAATCAGGAACGATACAGTACCTTCTAACAATTTGAATAAGATCCAAATTGCGTTCTCAACTACTTATTAGACGAGTCGATAGGTAGATATTGTAGATGTATGACAATTCATACGAAATCTTGCGGCGCCGCAGGAGCTGCGGCACGAATGTAATGGCACACTGCTAAATTGATTGTAATCATATTATATTATAATACAAGATTTTTCAACACACGATTTTATTTATTTGTATTAAACTAGTTTTTCATGTAGGTAGGTATCACATAAGTTGGTCCTGACTCGTGTTCAGTCTCAATTGTCTAGTTTATTCCAAACATTCCAAAATATGTTAAAACGCAGGATTAAAAACCTTTGCGATTTCGTTCTAACGTGACATTATTTTCCTAATAACAAAACGATGTAATTTGAAATATTCATACCTAGTATGGACAAACTTTCTTTTTGTCTTTTCTTTATAGTCTAGTTTTATACCTCTATTTTTATTTAGCCCTCTACCAGTATTTTAGGGGTGTCATCATACATATGAAGCGGGGATAAAAAAAATCATTATACCCCATCGTGTGGAATATCGTAGAATATTAGGTAGTAGGTTAGGCTTCACGCATGATTTTTTTTAACGTTCCACCATTCTTGAGTAATCGACCTCAAAAGTGGTTTACAAGTTTACAAGTCCCCTGCCATTTCTAAACTATAGTTTAATCATTACATTTAATCGTTGTTACAAATTTCTAACTCTTAGGTGTATAAGAGTTAGAAATTTGTAACATTCCAAGCTGTCAAATCTGCTAAATACTCTTAATAAAAATTATTTTTAGCAAAATCGGATAATGACTTTTGAAGTTGTTTGAAAAACCTTTTACGCGTACGATCGTACGCGTAAAAGTGAGAATAATAATTATAATCAGTAGAAACAGCAGAGGCTACAGAAACTGCAAAGGTCCTATCGAACTTTTGCAGCCTGGAGTAGTGGAGGATCAGGATCAGTTGGATTTCTGCTTATGTGCACCAATTACACAGTACAACCAGAGTCCACTCTAAATGCCACACACTACAAGTAATTACATACTAAAATCTACCTTTCATTAACCATAATATATATAACACAACTAGTTATCCAAGACATCGTACGCGAAAAATGAAATCACGCTGGAACCGTACATTTTGCCACGATAAAAGGTAACCTATGTGTTAATCCAGAGCATAAACTAATACTATATTCAATTTCATCCAAATCCGTTCAGTAGTTTTTGCGTGAAGGAGTCACAAACATTCATCCATGCTCACAAACTTTCACATTTATGATAGTAGGATTAGTATGATTAGTTCTTCGTGCGTTAGCGTGTGAGAATATATTCATGATATAAAACACACGTATGCAAAACAGGATATTAAAAACGCATTAAAGAAGCCGAGAGACTCGCATTGTCTTACAACAATGCATGACTTTCGCGGCCTTTGACCCTGCAGCCTCGGTTGTAAGGAAATGAACCAAAACGGCCTCCCCAACTGGTCTACGTGCAGCCTTCTGCGATGATCCATATTCGGCACTGTCTATCCGATAATAAATATTCCAATCACACTCAGGCGTACGTCACGTCGGGACGCAGGGGGTTTGGATGTGATCGCTCGTTAAATTCGTATGCCACATGCCTATTATGCGTCACTGTACGTTTTTCAAACCTATGGTTTAAACTTAAGGCGCCGCGCAAATATTATGGTCAGCAGGTTGTTTATTTTACTGTTTTTCATTAGGCTGTGGCGGACCAATTAGCGCCACAATGCTGAATCGCGCTATCCAAGTTTTCACAGGTAAGCGCGAGTACGGGTTAAAAATCGGGTCAATCCAGAGCTTAAATCTACTAACCCAAATTTCATCAAAATCCGTTCAGTAGTTTTTGCGTGAAAAAGTTACAAACATTCATCCATCCTCACAAATTTTCACATTTATAATAATATAGTAGGACTACTGAAACGACTACAGGGGCTTCGGCCTGACCGAGCGTACCACCCGCTCCGTCGGAGGTCTCCCTTTGGGGCTACCACCACTAGTCCCACAAGGAATTTGGATTTTTGGTACTTTAACTTCCTTATATTGTGTAACTCTCTCAAGCATTCAGGGACAGATGTGATAAAATACGCACCTGCCAAGGACACCCTTTAAAAACATTAATATATTTAAATTGTTTATTCCATAAGTTCTTACATTTACATTATCAATTTCCTTTATTATTCAGATATCACGACTTATAACATATGAAATAAAAGATTTGAATTACTAACTTTTTTACCGTCGAGGAAATTGTCATACCTATGTTAAAAAAAGGTAGGTACCTGTGTTAGTGATTGTCTTTATGTTGTTAGTGATTGTATTATTGTCCCTACGGTGATTTCTTCTGACGAACAATTACCTAATTAGTATCGGAGATTAAAACGGTGAATCAAAATTTGTGTACCTACTTGAGCTAAAATCATAGTCTTTCCAAGCATACCTAATATATTACAGAACGAGATATTCTTTTACATATTTATTTTTGATTACACAATAAACATCATTGTTGTTATTATTGTAATATTGTCAACAAAACATTTATCGTCACGAAGGTTCGGATTCGCCCTTGTCCAATAGACAAACCAACCGTGAATAGGAAGACTTTTTACATCCAATAAAAAATATAATTATATAGTCTAGCCAATAATTGATATAGAGCCATCGATGTTATACTAATATCCGTACTAACTTCATTAAAATGTTTGACTCTGATCTCCTAAAATATATTTCATTTAAGTTCCAATGTTATTTTTTATGATTCCGTAGTACTACAAGAAATCCTTATAGTTTCGATCTGTCCTTCCGTCTGTCCGCCCTTCTTGCTTCTCTAGTTATGAATATGAATGGATGAAATTTGATATAGTGATAGATTGTTTATAGGTTTTAATCATTTTACGTTTTAAGGGTGGCTCTCCATACATGTGAAGTATGTGAAGTGGGGATGAAAATTTTTTTCATTGTGCCCCATCGTGTGGGATATCGAAGAAATAGGTATTAAATAAGGGCGAGGTTTCATACATAATTTTTGTAATTTAAACAATTTTTCAAGAAATTCACCTCCAAAGTGGTAGGTATACAAGTAATTGGTCCCTGATATTTCTAAATTATGATAGGTAGACCTTGAAACTTTCCATGCTAATAGGTTTTGCTAAATACTCTTTAGAAAATTTATTTCAAGCAAAATCTGACACTATCTTTTGAAGTAATTAATAATTAATTAATTAATCGATTTAAAATCTCTTAATTATTGTGCCGGTTGAGTAATGTAACGCAGCAGTCGACGCGCGTTTGCCGGTTTGCTGCATTATTATCATTGCGCATTGATTTATTTTCATCATATTTTATAAGTACTTACCTACTTTGGTATTTTTTGGTAGAAACCGAAAATCTAATAAAAATTTCTGTATTTGTAAATCACAAAAACATACCTACTAATAATAAATATAACAAGTTTTCCTCCACGTAGGTACGTACCTATTGTGTAAGTATTTACCTACGTCTCATTTTAAGAGCACGTGATTAAAATTTACATATTTTATTCAAATTCAAACGAGCACATATTTTATTTTATTACTTAAAATAAGTATAAGATATAAAAATACAAATACTAATAGCATTTTTTCTGTATTTTTCGTTACCTACGTTATTACAGAGCAGACATCATAATACAGACAAGTATAATATGAGGTACCTTACATATGAAATTGGCGTTTTGTCGTACTGGCCACTTTGATCTCAAATATATCTTCTTTGGTTAGGAACTCCAATTTCAACTTTATACCGCTATTTACTCATGCATTTGTGTTTCGAATACCGTAAATTTATTTTCTTCCTCTCTTGATTTTTTCTTTGCGTCACTCTGTTTACAAAATGGAAAACTTGAAATATCGTATTATTTAGTACGATTGGCACCAGTGCTGCAGAAAGGGCTCGAAGGAATAATGATGTGCATGGCGGCGGTGTCGCAAAAGAAAACACAGTGTGTTTTTGGTTCCAACGTTTTCGTTCTGGAAATTTCGACCAACAAGCCCCGTGGACGGCCGGAGACCAAAATTGATAATGAAGGCTATTATGGAAGCGGATCCATCGCAAACCACGTCCGAGTTAGTTGCAGGCTACGGTGTTAGTGATAAAACTGTTTTAATCCACTTGAAGAAAATTGGGATGGTGAAAAAGCTTGAAACCTCATAAATTGAGTGCAGCAAACCGGCAAACGCGCGTCGACTGCTGCGTTACATTACTCAACCGGCATAATAATTAAGAGATTTTAAATCGAATCATCAATCATCGATGAAAAGTGGATCCTGTACGATAATCAGAAACGCTCATTGCAATGGCTGAACCCTGGCGAACCAGCCAAAGCCTGCCCCAGGCGGAAATTGACTCAAAAAAAGTTACTTGTGAGCGTTTGGTGGACTAGTGTCGGTGTCGTTTACTACAGCATTCTTAAATCTGGCCAGACGATTAAGGCAGATGTCTCTTGCCAGCAACTGCAAATCATTATGGAAAATCTAGCTGCTAAACAACCGAGGTTGGTCATTCGCTCTAGGCCACTGCTGCTTCAGGACAACGCTAGACCACACACTGTACAACAGACGGCTACCAAATTAGAGGAGCATCAATTGGAATGTCTAAGATATCCACCGCACTCCCCGGACCTTGCTCCAACAGATTACATTATATTGCTTTATTACATTTTTTTCGAAATTTGGATAACTTCTTGCAAGGGAAAAAATTCAACTCCGAAGGGGCAGTCCAAAGCGCCGTCAAAGATTTTATTGATTCCTGTCCGAATGGTTATTTTAGTAAATAAATCAATGAGATGGCAAAAGTGCATAGATAGCAATGGTATATACCTTGATTAAATAAATATATTATGTTTAAAAAAAGTTGACTTTATGTTCCTCCTTTACAAAACGCCAATTTCATATGTAATGAGTTAATGACCTAATATGTATTCATTCTGATTTAAGTCTTTGTCCTGCCCAAAATTCTGCTTATTTCTGATTTAAAAGTCAAAATTATGCTCAAAATTCACAAACATTATATTTAAACACAAATATCATGTTTGCATAGGTTTTTTAACACTTTTTTCTACTTTCCTCATTATTATTTCAGATACTTGTAACTTTTTCTTCGTGGCCAGTGCAATGGTTTAATTCTTCTTTACACAGCGACCAGTCTAAGGACTTAGATCGTCTTTCCTCATTCGTTTCTGCAATTTTTCGTCTCCTTTGCACGAATAACAGGTCATCTGAATTCGATCTTTTCTTGACATTTACAATATCGTTCACATTGTCTTGTAAAATGTTGAACACACTGGAGTTGTTTGTTAATTGTACTAATTTTCGTCTTTGATATCGTGTATGGCTTAAATTGTCGACAGGTCCCTCCCGCCTTGAGAGCCAGTAGTAATGTGTTATGGGGTCTCTTGGACCCCAATGTCTGGACGGTTTGAAAGCGGATTTTATTTTCTGTAAACGTTGTAAAATTATTATAATAACAAAAAGCATTAATTATAAAATAAAATAAACTTCGCAAAAGCAAAAGCTCATAATTAATTATTACTATCATACATACATCTAGTAATTGTTTTAAATATAAATAGTTGCTAAACTAAAAATATAACACAGAAATGCAGCAAATACCTTAACAAAACATGTTGACTTGACTTCTATTATACACCTACCTAATTACAATTTAACGTTTCTATGAAATGTAAAGTTCGTCAGAAACATAGGTCGCCCATAAAATTAATTACTAAACTATAAAGTTAATTTATTTCACAATATCTTATAGGATCTTATTATTATGGGTTCCTATAAAAGTAAATAAACAATATTGTCTTCAAATCTTTGTCATAGAGCGTTCTTAGAAAAATTAAGTAATCATTTGCAATCTATAAAGTCTTGAATCAGTTGTATTATAGGTACCAATATGACTGATTCAAGACGTTTTCGCTCATAGGTGGGTGTTTCAACGTTTTTTCTCATTTAATAAATTAATTTTTAGTGTTCCGTACCCAAAGGGTAGAAACCTTAGAAACTAAGAGTACTAAGAGTACTAAGACTCCACTGTCCGTCCGTCTGTATGTCTGTGTGTCTGTCATCAGGCTGTGTCTCATAGCCCGTGTTAGCTAGACAGTTGAAATTTTCACAGATGATGTATTTATGTTGCCGATATAGCAATGACGTCGGTTAACAAATAATAAAAACAGAATAAAATAAGTATTGTAGTGGCCAGTGGGAGTTCCCATACAACAAACACGATTTTTTTGCCTATTGTTATGGAAACTCGCACTAGGCCGGTTTTAAAATATCTATGTTTGTAAACAAAGCAATAGCAGCCAAGGCCTTGCCCTTATTATAATAAATTATACAATTTCGCATGCAAGCGCGGCAAGGATACGCGGAGCAGCACATATAAGTTATGATATTATAAGTAATTATATTATCTCACCGTGATAATATCGTACTGTAATTGTTTCGCTATGGCAACACCGCCTAAAGCTAAAATAACGACGAACGACAAAGAGGCCGCTGTAATTAAGCCGCTCGCTTCCCAGGGCGGGTCATCCCAATTTGGTTGGATTAGCCAACTTGTCGCCCACCAAATCGTAAACGGTATGACGATTGCCGGAGCCACGTACCAGCCGTATACCCAAAATATAAGCAGCCTCCGCTCAGTCAGAAATTTCACGTCCTCTAATAAGTTCTTCCAGCCTGCGTCAAATAAAAATTGAATGAAAACAAATCTTTGGCTTTGAATTTAGTAACTATAATTAATTAATAATTTACATTACATTACATTCAATTAGTAATTTAGTTTACCTAACAGTAAACCCATTTCTGACAAAGTAAAAAAAAAAGGTGATCTGGCCATCGAACATGGCTCAAAAAAACATTTCTTCAGGCAGAAGACACCTGATGGACCGATAATTTAAATAAAATACTTATTAAATACTCACTAAATAAATAATATTAGTATTTAAACTATAGAACAATCAGTAGCGGAACATTTTACAAATAAAATTCACGTGTTTGTTAGAGAACTCCTCCAAAACGACTTGACTGACTTTAATAAAATTTTGCAGTATTCGATAGCTATTAGAATAGGCTGTAAGGTATTTTACTTACACCTTATGTACGATAGCCAACACGATTTTTTTGGCATTTTTTATTTTTTTATGATTTGGCATTAAAATACATATTATAACCTGTTAAGGACAGCGGCCTCGTAACGTAAAACATGAGTGAATTTAAATGTGAACGATAAACGTGTAATTAAAAACAGTACATAAAACTATAATAGTGAATACTCAGTGACTATATGTATAGATTTATATGGCATCAGTGTGTAAGAATCGTGTTATATGGTGTTTTATCAAGTGCAGGTTATTTTGCTTATATATTTTTAACTAAAGCTAATTTTAACGTAGCTTCTTTTGATTTATGTTAATAAACATAATACCTAACGTGTAGCGTAACGATTAAGAATATATAATAAAGGGTTAAATAGTTATTAAGAAAATAATGGTAAAAATGTAGAACATTTCTTATATGGTAAGCTTTAAATTGTACATATCTTTTTTATAGAATAAGATCTCTAGTATATAAGGGTTTATGTATATGGTCTTAACAATAAAGAATTTCACACAACGCGTTTTGCTTCACCTGGCTCATGAAAAATAGGGAAAATTATGGAAAATAGCCGTATAGAGAGGTAAAAGTGAGATAGCAAATCGGCCCGAAAGAGGCGTACGGGCGGGGCTCTCTATACGGCATTGCCATGAGCCAGGTAAGCAAGCGAAAAAAGTGAAAATGGTTCTCCTCAAAATAGTGTTTTATTATCGCCCCGGCTCTGCCCAAATCGGTGTAACCTTGCATATATTCGAGTCTAATCTGAGCCGGCGGTTGAAACCCTGTGAAATTATACAGTCCTGTACAGTAGTGCGTGGTCCTTTGGCGAGCCGAATTTCAAGATTGAAGAAAAATTCGAAGTCCATATCCAGTTGAAAATAACGAAGACGGCACATAGAAAAATTTGAACAGCTGTTGTGGACATAGAAAAATTTCCGAAGATTCAAGATAGAAATTTTTACTGAAGACTGGACTTAGAAAATTTTCGTCAGCTGTTCTGAACATAGAAAAATTTCCGAAGATTCAAGATAGAAATTTTCACTGAAGACCGGACTTAGAAAATTTTCGTCAGCTGTTCTGAACATAGAAAAATTTTTTGAAGATTCAAGATTGAAGAATTCTATCAAGTCAGAACATTGGAAACTTTATCAAGATTGATCAACGGGAATCAACGCCAGGGATTAGATTGGGCTCAGAAGATCGGACTCGAGGATACAAGGATACACCGCTGCGAACGGAAGCAAGGATTCGCAGATTTTTCATCAGAAAAACCGTCCGAAGATTCTTGAAAAGGAAGATTAACATTGAAGATTAACATTGAAGATTAACATTTGAGATTAACATTTGAAGATTAACATTTGAAGATGGTTATGACCAGAAGTCAGAGTGGGGCCGAGGAGTACCAACAACCACGAAGATTTCCGGATCCGCCACGATCGCCGTCCGCTGCCGCTACGAGCCAGCCGCCGCCGACCGAGGGAAGAGCGGATCTGCTTCAAACTATTTTGAAACCGAGACCAGGTACCAGCAAGGCGCCTGCAGCTTCGGAAGTACAAACCCTAGCCAGAAAGAAGGCTACTTCAATTAGATCGCGTCGATTGACAGCAAGTGTCGTCGCGCGTATGCATTACGAGGCGGAGGAGAAACTCGCCGCTCTTCGTAAGAAGGAACTGCAGATCGAAGCAGAACTTATAAATAAGAAGCTCGCCGCTGACGTCGCCGCTGCAGAAGATGGTAGCAGCCCCGACGACGACGAGCCATCAGAACAGGTGGAGCAACATGTCCAAGCCTGGCTAAGCGAACAGGGTGCCGAACCCGAAGAGGCTAGCCAAGAGCCGACATCAATTGAAGAAAGAGAGACGCCGAAGCCAGAAGACATGCCACCGAAAGGAGCCCAGAAGACGAGGTTCGAGTGGCCGCAGCAACGCCGCCCACGCTCACCCACACCGCCCACGTCTAGGGCTAATGGAGTGGAACAACTTGCCGAAACATTGGATAAACTGCTGAACCAACGCCAGTCGCGCCACACTACGGAGTTGCCCATATTCTCGGGCGCTCCCACTGAATGGTTGTCATTCAAAGCAGCCATGGAAGACACCACTGCGTTCTACAAGCTCAAGCCGATCGAGAACTTAGCTCGTCTGAGAAGCTGCCTACGGGGAGAAGCAAGAGAAGCCGTGGCACCACTGCTGAGCGTCGCGACGCCGCCTGAACAAATTATGAAGACCTTGGAACAATGCTTCGGTCGACCCGAGGTTATGGTCGATCGCATGATGGAAGATCTGAAGAAGATACCGAGGCTCGGAGGTTCGGCGGCAGAACTCAACCAATTTGCAGTGAAGATTCAGAACATGGTAGCCATCCTGAGGAAGCTGAGGCACGGGTACTTCTTTAACCCGTTGCTCACGAGAGACATCCTGGAGAAACTCAGCCCATACGAGAAGAGCAAGTGGTACGACTACGCAGAAGAGACGTCGCGCTTCAGGAACGAGCCCGATGTCGTCCTTCTCTCTGAATTGTTAATGAGAGAAGCGGACAGGGCGCTGCGCTACGGGTTCAGCACAGCAGCAACAAGAACGAAGCCCGAACAAGAAGGCCAGTCTTCGCGATAGCAGACGAGGGCAGGGATTCGCCGAGTCACAGCCAGCCAAAGAGAATACGCGAAGAGTCAACTAAGTGCCCGATATGTGCCGAAGATCATGCTCTATTTCGCTGCGCCGCTCTCAAGAAACTGAGCATGCAAAAGAGATGGGACACGGTCAAAAAGGAAGGGCTGTGTTTCCGGTGCATACGAAGCAGGCACAGAAGATACAACTGCAGGGCGAAGCCGTGCGGCGTGAAGGGCTGCAACTTGCCTCATCATGCGCTGCTGCACGAAGACAGGTCCGGCGGCGCTCCACAGACAGAGGACGCCGTGATTACCGCATCGGTCACCTCCGACCGCGCGGTGAAACTTAAGATGAGAAGAATTCAAGTTGTCGGTCCACGGGGCGAAGCGGATATCTTCGCGCTGTTCGACGAGGGCTCGACAGTGACACTACTGGATGAAGACGTCGCGAAGGCTATCGGCGCAGATGGCCCACCGAAGGCGCTGATAATGCATGGGATCAATGCCGAGAGAAGGGAAGAAACAAGCCGACTCGTACAACTTGGCGTACGGAGTCACGACGGTACCAGATATGACGTCACTGCGAGAACCGTGGCCGGATTGAACCTACTTACTCAGTCCGTCCCGGAATCACTGTTTCGACTTGCTCACCTGCACGATCTCAAGAACGAAGAGATATGCTATGAAGACAAGAAACCCCAACTTCTCATCGGCACGGACAACTGGCAGCTCATTGTATCCAGGGAGCTGAGGATCGGCAAGAGAAACCAGCCTGCAGCCTCGAAGACGAAGCTCGGCTGGGTAATCCATGGAAACATTCCCAGACACCTCATAAAGCAGGAAAAACACGAAAACATCCTGCACGTGTCTACGATCGAGACCTGAGGCGAACGACTGGAGGAAATGGTAATGGAGGAATAATTGTAGAAATAATATTGTGCACGTCCTAACTGCTATACTTCATCCCATTTCTCTCCGTAGGGCTGCTGGAAGAAATTTCTAATTAGAAATAAGCAGTCCTTTGTGTCATCTTTCTTTGTTAACTGTATTGTCATAATTTTCTGTATGTACAATAAATTGTTAAATAAATAAAAAAAAAAATGGTGAAAAAACACTTCGAAATAGACGCACGGGGAATAGCGTCCAAGGCAAAGCTGACCAGAAGAGCAGCGAGTCATCGACCTCTTTGGCAGAACGGCCAAACGGATGGAAGAAGGTCGATTCGAAGTGGGGCTCCAGTGGCGCAAAGAGGGCGTCACATTACCCCGGGGTTACAACGGGGGGAGCCGAACAATCTGCAGGGCGGGACCGGGACTCCAGTGGCACGCGGGAGGTGTCACAACCCCAGGGAACGTCGGGGGGAGTCGTGCGGACTGCAGATTGCAAGAAAATGGGGAAGTACGAGTCGTGTTGGCCGCCGCCAAGGCCAAGGTGGCGCCGCTGAAGGCATAGACAATACCAAGGATGGAACTATAGGCTGCCCTGGTCGGAGCGAGGCTGGGAAACGCCGTCGCAGCAGAACACAGGTGGAAAATGGACACGGTTTTCTACAGGATCGACGCACAAGTGGTTCTGTGTTGGATACAGAACGGCAGCCGCAAATACACACCGTACGTCGCACATCGGCTAGGGGAGATCGTCGAGCTGACGTCTGTTCACCAGTGGAGATGGCTGAGCACGAAGAGCAACGTCGCCGTCTTAGCCACTAGAACGGGCTTCGTTCCGAAGAGCGACGAGGACCCTTGGTTCCAGGGGCCGGACTTCCTGCGCAGACCTATGAACGAGTGGCCCGCGGAGAGTCCCGCTAGAATTGAAAATCAAGAAGAATACGTCGCCTTCCACACCACGGAGGCGAGCGAGCTGAGCTGTCTACCAGATGTGACGCGCTTTTCAAACTACGAGCGCCTCATAAGATGCACGGCGATGGTCTTGCTGTTCGTCGAGAAGTGCCGAGATCGTCGGACCCACCTCGACGTACGACACCTGGAGAGGGCCGAGAGGTTGTGATATCAAAAATCACAATGAGACATCTTCGCACAAGAAATCGAGAAGATGGCAAGTGGCAAGACGGTGCCTAGATGGAGCTCCTTGTACCGGCTCAACCCGGTGTACAAGGACGGGCTGCTCGTACTAGACGGAAGGATCAAAGCAGCTCAGGTGTCGGCCGAAATGAAAAACCCTATCATCCTGGATGGAAGACATCACTTCACAAGGTTACTGGTGGCAAGGGAGCACGCCAGAGCGGGACACGGGAGCCGCGAGAGAGTCGTGAACGACCTCAGACAGAAATTCTGGATATTGAAGCTGCGGCCGACGGTGCGTACTATCATGAACCAATGTGCGTTCTGTCGGTTACGACGGGCACACCCGAGGACCCCGCCAACTGGAGACCTGCCAGCCGAGCGCCTGAGGGCGTTCCAGAGACCATTTTCGTACTGTGGTCTCGACTGTTTCGGCCCGATGACGGTCACCATCGGCCGACGTCACGAGAAGAGGTGGGGAGCTCTCTTCACATGTCTGACGACGCGGGCGGACTACCTGGAGCTGGTTGCTTCGCTGTCGACGGACTCTGCACTGATGGCAATAAGAAGAATGGCTGCGCGGCGAGGATGGCCGGCAGTCATGTACAGCGACAATGGGACGAATTTTAGAGGCGCGGACGTCGAGCTGCGGCAGGCGTACGCCGAGTGGGCGCCGGCTATGGCTCAGCTGGGCCTCACTCATCGGATGCAGTGGAAGTTTACACCGCCCGGGGCGCCGAGTCAAGGAGGCCTGGGAAAGGATGGTGAGGTCAGTGAAAACCGCCCTGCTAGCCACCAGGAAGAGGTGCTCCAGACACTGATGGCCGAGGCGGAATACTCAGTGAACGCTCGACCGCTCGTTCACGTATCGGTGGACCCCAACGACCCGGAGGCGATTACACCGAATCATTTCCTCCTCGGGTCATCCACCGGACTGCCGTACGTCGGACCGTGTGTGCCGGCGGACAAAAAAACATGGAAGGTCGCGCAAGCCCTTGCTGACGAGTTCTGGAGGCGCTGGGTGAAAGAATACCTTCCCACGCTCACACCACGCTACGGGGCCCCGCAGAGCAACCGAGCCCTTGTACCGGGGGACCTGGTTGTCGTGGTCGACCCGACGCTGCCGCGTAATACGTGGCCGCGGGGGGTCGTGCACCGAGTCTACCCCGGCCAGGACGGACAAGTGCGCTGTGCGGACGTTCGCACGCGCAGTGGCGTGTTCCGGAGGCCGACATCGAAGCTGGCGGTGCTGGAGGAGGCGCCGCAGTCGCAGTTGCGACCGCTGGCGGAGCAGACGGAGCCGGGAGCGGAACGGACAACGCCGGGGACGGCGCCGGGCGCGGAACGAGCATCGGAGCAGCCTACAGCGAGCACGGACAGCTCGCAGTCGCCGGAGCGGCCCGCAGCGAGTCCGAACGGCTCGCAGTCGCCGGAGCAGTCTGCGGCGGGCGCGAACGGCCCGCAGCCGCCCCCGCACCAGCCTACAGCGAGTCCGAACGGCTCGCAGTCGCCGGAGCAGTCTGCGGCGGGCGCGAACGGCCCGCAGTCGCTGCCGGAGCAGCCTATAGCGAGCTCGAGCAGCTCGCAGTCACCGGAGCAGTCCACGGCGGGATCGGCGAGCCCGCAGCCACCTGAGGAGGCTGCGTAGACCCTGGCTACTGCGCCGGGGGGAGGATGTTAAGGACAGCGGCCTCGTAACATAAAACATGAGTTGAGTTGAATTTAAATGTGAACGATAAACGTGTAATTAAAAACAGTACATAAAACTATAATAGTGAATACTCAGTGACTATATGTATAGATTTATATGGCATCAGTGTGTAAGAATCGTGATATATGGTGTTTTATCAAGTGCAGGTTATTTTGCTTATATATTTTTGACTGAAGCTAATTTTAACGTAGCTTCTTTTGATTTATGTTAATAAACATAATACCTAACGTGTAACGTAACGATTAAGAATATATAATAAAGGGTTAAATAGTTATTAAAAAAATAATGGTAAAAATGTAGAATATTTCTTATATGGTAAGCTTTAAATTGTACTTATCTTTTTTATAGATTAAGATCTCTAGTATATAAGGGTTTATGTATATGGTCTTAACAATAAAGAATTGCACACAACGCGTTTTGCTTTACCTGGCTCATGAAAAATAGGGAAAATTATGGAAAATAGCCGTATAGAGAGGTAAAAGTGAGATAGCAAATCGGCCCGAAAGAGGCGTACGGGCGCTCTCTATACGGCATTGCCATGAGCCAGGTAAGCAAAGCGAAAAAAGTGAAAATCGTTCTCCTCAAAAATAGTGTTTTATTATCGCCCCGGCTCTGCCCAAATCGGTGTAACCTTGCTATCTTCGAGTCTAATCTGAGCCGGCGGTTGAAACCCTGTGAAATTATACAGTCCTGTACATAACCCCTTAATTTTCACCATTAAGTAATAATCAAACTTCAACCCACAGTGGTCGATGACTTTTTCACTAATCGCCTGCAGGTTGTGAAAGTAGGTATTAGGTGTAGGTACCAGGTGTAGGTAGTAGGTGAAGGAGTAGGTAGTAGGTGTAGGTTGTAGGTATAGATATTGTATAGTACGTAGCTATTCCAGTTCATAGTTATGACAAAACATCGTCTGTGGGCACTACTATAAAATTATTACCGTAAATAAACACGAAGGCGTATATCTCCGTCGCAGTGGACACTGCTGCTAACGTCGGGACTATCACATCTTCCGCTAGCACCACTAGACTCCGTCCCAGTGCTAGTACTGACAGCGTTACGGCAGCCGCCACTATAGAGCCTGATACAGTGAAGTACCTCCACTTACTGCCGCCCACTCTGCGCACTCTCTCGTATACGGGATACAGTAGAGTTAGCTGAAAATACAGGGATGGTTAATAAAAACTGTCATAGGATAATTGGAAAATTAGGATCTTTTCGAAATCTTATGATTCGGAGCTAAATTTTCGCCATCTTCCTAACAGTTTTCAGAATCTTCGCAAAAATCCCGACTGTACTGTGTAGGATAATAGCGACAATATCTGACGCTTTATATGTCGTGCTCGCTAAATGGCTGTCTAATGTCATTAGAACTATACCTGACTGATTTTTGACCAATCTGAATAATGGTGCTCTAAACGCACTCTGTGCAACAGCCAATCAGTACTAATCAGTACTAACTCAAGTTTCCGATATTCCTAGTCGAGTCAGGTTTTTTGCGAAGATCATGAAAACTGGTAGGAAAGATGTCAAAATTTTATCTCAGAATAAAATAATCCGGCTCTTTGCAATAATCCTAGGATTTTCGTAAAGCCGCTAATTTTCCAATTATCCTACGATATATTATATAGAAAAGTAACTTATTAGTAGTGTGGTATTAGGAAGATGCAGAATTTTACAAATGAAGTGTCTCTGTAATGTAGTAGATAGTCATATGGTAAACGATTAGCGATGCTCGGTAGATGCGTTACCCATCTTTTCAAATCCCAACCTCACTTGGGCTTTCGAAAATCTTAATTGTACGGCGAAACATGCAAGAGCTATTCTTTTTTTTATATAAAACTAGGGGGTAAACAAGCCGACGAACCACCTGATGGAAAGCGATTACCGTCGCCCATGGACACCCGCAACATCAGAGGAATTGCTAGTGCGTTGTCGGCCTTTTAGGAGGGAGTACTCTCCCTTCTTGAAGGTTTGCAGGTCGTAATTTCATGCTACAATGTCGTTATATCTCTAACCGGCTTATTAAGCCAAAGCGTGGCTTGACTACGACAAAATATAACAATATTTTGGAGATTTGCTTACCATAGTAATAATCCCAGATAAAATCAACATAAACAGTATAAGGAGCGGCCAAATGGCAGCTAATTCTTTGTCAATAGCCGTATGTAGAGTTTGGGCCAACACTGTAAAGTTGCTGTCGTCTACCATTGTATCTCCTCGTACACTGGCCCAGAATAATATCCCACACCAACCTGTGATTACGTTTGTTCCGACGATTGCTAAAGTGGACCTAAGAAATAGAAAAATAAACATTTGATGAAATCAAACATGAGACCTTTTTTGGAAGTCGGTTAAAAAAGGAGAAAGATTGTTGAAAGAAAGACTTGAGTGTGACGATGTCGCAGAATATTTGGTATTTGAATAGGACAAGTGAGTCCTATTCTTCTACCTAGTCTTTGTGAGGCCATATTAAATGAAAGTTTATGAATTTCCTCAGGCAGGGATATTTTAAATGGTTAATATTATGTTAAAATTTAAAGACCTGCAAACACCACTCTTTCTATGTCTCCACAAACACCATCTTTCTATCAATATAAACTCAAAGTAACGCTATATTGTGCTGTTCCTAAATTCTTTAGATACTGTAATTTAGTATTTTGTTTGGCAAGCTAATTTAAAATAAACTAGCCAATAAATAACTAACCACTCCACATCTGTGCTTGCGTAAACAGAATCCCCCGCAGAAACCAGGTAACCAGTAGCAACCTGTGATGACAGTAGAGCCTGGGTGACCCCCGCAAACCAAACCCCTGGCTGTGCCAATTCACCCGAATCAATTACGCCAAATACTGATAAGCTATCAGCAAGGCAAGACAATATCACCACTCCAAGGAGAAAAACTGTTGGACCGAAGATGAAGAAGATCCTCTTCATCCATTTTATAGGATTGTAGAGTCTGAAATAAAAATAATTATAATATTACGTTTGTGTTGATGCATTTTTATTAATTCGTAAGATTTATTAAGATTGAGTTTGACAGTATTTTAGGCAATGAAGAAAACTTGCAAAGAAAAATAACCACAAAGATTTTTAACTCCTCCTCAATAGATTTTTCAATTTCTTCAACATTTTATGGTCCCCGCATACTCCACAATTTTACTGTCAATTTTTTTTATGTGTAGGCTCAGTCAAGTACATTTCCTCTAACTGCGCGGAAATTTAAAGAGGAAATCAGAATGATGAGTAGTATGGACAAATGGAAATTACTTTATTAAATAAAAAGAGCAAAATTATGGTTAAAGATGTGTAATTTATAGGTTATGTGTATGTAATTTAGTAGATATATTGTCATTTTGTAATGTAATGTTTAGAGCGTTCTTCTACTTCTTAAGGTAGCGGTTTCTGTCGATTATTTAATGTTTTTATATGTTAAAATGTATACGGCTGAAGGACTTTGTATCCATTGTCATATAAATAAATTTAAAAAAAAACACAACAATATTGGCAATAGCCCTGCCTCCCCCGATATTGTCGGCGTTTTTCAGAATTTCCGGAAATTTCTCAATAATATTGTACAATAAGGCAATATGGCCCCGCACACATGGAATATTATTGTCAATATGAGCATTATTGCCAATAATATTGTGTGTATGCGGCTAGCCTATAAGTAATGACTGGAATTCTACATTAAGTCTTATAGACTTTAATAAAAATACGATACATTCAAAACACCAATCAACTGATCACTAGACTAAAAGATGAATTGTAGAGTCTTCATTTAAACTCTATTTCTCTCAGTCCCTCTCTATATATAAATAAGTTATAACAATGTAAATGATGATTTTTTGGGGATTCACCTTTGAATACAATACTTTAGGATAATGTAGGTATTAGGTACCTCTAAAACGCTGTATGAAAATTCAATAGATCATTAAGGGTTGCAAATATAGAATGTATTGTTTAACAAAATTCGACGAAACAATAGGCTATAAATAATATTGATTACATACACAAAAGGAAACAGGAGCCATAGGACGATGACAATTAGCGCCATTGCCACGTAATACTCGGGCTCCTCCTTCACCGATGCCAGCATTGATACACTGAAATACATATCTCATGAAAATAATGGCGCGTTACATAATCTTACACCTATTTTACATCACCTACCACCTTACATCATACTACTCGTATAACAGAGCCGTATATAACGGTTATAATCAAACTATGTCAAACCTCGAAGCACCGGCGCTCCATTGTTTCACTAGTCAATGCAAAGGTCTTACTTGACGTCTTAGTCAAAGCCCAATTAATTGAAGTTTCTAGGCTTTTGACTCGGGCCAGACAGCCAGTCTCTTCTACAAGATCGACTAGGCAAAACCCGAAACAGATGTATTTTACTTTCGGCTTTGGCTAAATAGGTAGAAACTTCTAGGTTTGACAAAAAATACTTTAGTAGTTTAGTCTAAGGCCGAAATTGGAATTTATTTCGGGAAGTCGGAATGGAATGCATACCTTTGACTGTAACATAACCATTTTACGTTAGACGCCCTTCAGTTTACTTAAGACAAAGATATTGATACAAATTACGCCTTCCATAGTAAACTCTCGAATTTATGCCTTGTATATAAGTAATAGTAAGTATAAACGACAGTTGTCAATTATTCTACTATGCTATACTATAATGTTAGAATTTAGTTTAGTAAATACTAAATACATTTAAATTGCTATAGGTTAAAGGAGATATTATATGTAATAACGTTAAGGTATAATGAAAACTTTACATTACTTGTAACACGACGAAGTATTGTAAACTGTAACATTCTCCACCTGAAAAGAAGTTACAGTCCTTCGATTAAAATAAAAACAAACATAAATGGAATCATCTCTTCTTAAGGGTAAATTTATAGAGGTCCACTAAGCAAACTTGGCTTGCTATTTATACTTATGCTAATAAGTACAGGGTTTAGATGGGTATAAAACTATCATTACTTTGATACTAACCACAGTCTGATTACTCTCAGAGTAGTCAAAATACTCGCTGTAAGTACTCAACGTGTAGAAGAAGCAAGTGACACAGACAGCCAGATAGCTGATAGTGCAAATTGAGTACAAGAGCGAAGTCATCAGCTTTATGTATCCAACTCCTGAAAATGTGTAAAATATTACACCAAAGTAGGGTACGTATTGATTGTATTGTAGGTGTTGTGGGGTGCCGCGGCCGGGAGCTTGCTCTCCAGTTAATTTCTCTGACTACCTATAATTATTTTATTAATCGATCCTACCCTCATTAAAATCAGCACGTAGATGACACTGGTCGACATCAAAATTGGAGCAAAACAACATATATGTGTGGAATTGATACATATTGACAAGCTAATGCAAACATATTTTATCTAGCACGTCTAGTTTTTCTGCTATAAGCAACATTTAAAGCATTTTTAATACATTTACTGCATTAGCATTTAGATTTTTTTCCAGTAAACATTGGTACCGTGTATGTTGAGCATTGTGAGCGGTTTTAAATAGGCACTGCAAACATGGTCAAAAGATATAACACCTAGTGATCTATATACATGTTAGCTGATTTCTGCTAGAAATTCCATCGCGAAACAACATAATATAAAACTATACTATACAGAAAGTGATTTATCAAATAGTTATTTTTTATATCTAACTAGTATTTTAATTAATCTAAGATTTTTATTAATATGAAATAAATCAAATAATTTTGTTATTTATATCAATACGTATTTAATATGTAAAAATTCATAACATTTTATTTTATAAAAAAAAAATTATAAAAAAAAATCATATAATTTAAATAAGCGAAGTTAAAGAACTAGACGGGATAGAATCATTATGTAAACAGTTTTGGATTCAGCACACTAAAGTGCCTACATTAAAATCACAACAAAGTTTTTTCTCCCAACTTTAAAGAAACTTTTGCAGATAAGTGTGATTAGTTCCCAAAGCCAGAGTCATAAAACTTCATCACAATATTAATAATATGAAATTTTTCCACTTTTCTTTTTGTGAGAGTGAGCATTCACTACATTAAAAGTAGTAAGCATGTAAAAAGAAGAAGTAGCGGATTTACAAAAACTATTATGGCTTGAAAAATATAATAATAATAATAAAAGTGTTATATATATTACCTTAATGCACAGATTAAATAAATACGACCAGATGTCTAGCTATATAGCAAATTGTCGATTAGATTAGATAGCACTACTACAAGCATACGACGAGTCCACAATTCTCCTATGGCGTACACGCCAATAGTGGAAAAATCCCGTTAAGATTGTGTCCCCCTCAAAGGGACGTCTAAATTTTCAAATTTCGTGTTTGAGTTTTTATGTCATATGAGATTGACAATGTGTCATGTTGGTTGTCATGACGACAAATAACAAATTTTAATATTATATTTGTATCCAATGAATACTTAAACTTTAAAATATAAGAATACTAGCTTTTGCTCGCGGCTTCGCCCGCGTGAAATTGGATTTTAATAATAAATAGCGGCCAGAGAGCTCCGATAAACATCATAAAGTGCTATAGGGCGAAGCGCAGGCTTCGACGCGCTATTTATAGGCACGCGCCAGCGGCCCCTGTCCACTATGTCCCTGCATTTTAAATCTGTAATATCTTCGAAAATATTCTTTTAAATTACATGAAAATAAGGCCACATATTGATCCATATTAAAATCACAATGTATTTAAGGTACTTAGTTGGATAAAGATTAATGCTGTATCGCTTAAAATCACTTCGTAAATAAGCCATAATTTTTCGTAAAAAGTAAAGGATACAAATTGGTTATTGTGGGTTATCCCTAAGAGATAGACATAATATACCATCGCGGACATTTTTGGAGACCTTTTTAAGGTATACAATACTGTAGTACATTATTTTGAAATATCTCGTAGGGTTTAGCAAGAGTTCATAATTTACCTATCCTAAGGATGATAATATTAAGTAAGTTAATATTTCATTTTCTAGATGTCTTGCTTTATTATAAGAGTTATGGTGTGTACCAATGACGGTTTTTAAATTCGTGACATCTGACAGCTTTTTGACACGTCAAGGACCGTCGGGCTACCAAGCGCCGCCTGGTGACTGAAAAATAATAATAATATAATAATAATAATATCTATGGACGCTTCACACCGCGTCAATCTGGTCCCGTGGTAAGTTCTCGAAGAATTTGTGTTATGGGTACCAGAAAACGGAAATATATTTAATACTTTTTATACTATACATATATCTAAGATATTTATTATATTATACACATATTTAATACACATCCATGACCCAGGAACACAGAAAAACTTTTTTGTTCCTTCGGCGGGATTCGAACCAAACACCCTCATTAGACTTTCTCAATAACCGTATAGGTACTGACGCTAGACTTTTAGTGGGCTAATTCACCCCCATCTTCTGTGACAACCCTGACAAAAGTTGGATCGTTCTATGAAAGATGTTCATCTGTACGTAAGTACGAGTATATATTTTTACTCATAGACATTTTTCTTACCAGTGAAAAAAGGCACAGCTCTCCAAATCCCTACCACGTCTTGTTGGCTTAGCTGCCCAAGCGATAGTTGTAGGAGTACAGCAGATGTAGCCACAACTATCATTGCTGTGGTATATACCAGGCCAGTCAATAGTCCTCCGTAACGAATGGCATATCTCGGCAAACGCAATGTACTGGAAAAGCCCACAGCAACAGCGAAAGTGCAAAGATGAGCGCGGAGCAGACGCCAATTTATCCATCTCTGTTGAATTCAATACTAAATTAAAACACTTTAACATAACACTAAATTAAAATACTTTAACATCACTATCTATCAGACGTCTAGACGGTCGTCTCCATCTGCACGCTTGCTGGTCGATTTCCATAAAATATTATTTACAATTATTTATTTTCAGTATTTTGTAAGTTATCGTTATAAAATTTAATTACAATTTAATTTATGGGTAGGTACAATATACCATAACCTTTGTAGGTACTGCAGTAATCATTATTATGGTAAGTACCTACAATTATTATAAATTTCTCTTATATCAGCATCTTAGTATATGGTATTATGAATATTATACTAATTATGAACTGCAGATTGTAAAAAAAACAAAAAAAAACAAAAACAATTTGGTACCTACTATGTTCAATGATAATAAATATAAATATTTTATATTTTAAAAAGGCGATGAAATACATAAGAGTTATTTCTACAGCATGCATGGTAAAGACAATAACAAAATAAGTTACACAATCGCAAAACATAAGGTCTACGAATTTAATTTAAAAAATTACCTTAATATAATACATTTTCACTGTGGAGTCTCATTTGTTTTGTATTTTGATGACATTCTAGAGACATGTGGTGCGAATGAAGACGCTGGATGAGATACGAGTTATCAGATAGCAGTTTCAGATGCGATATCATTCGAGTGTTCCGCAGATAGTGAGTTGCCAAATATTGAGATTCATAATATTGAGTCATAGTTGCATTGCTTCCATCATAATTAACCGACTTCTAAAAAAGGAGGCGGTTATACGTTCGGCTGTATATATATATATATATATATATATATATATATATATTTTTTTTTTTACATTATTATATATATATATATATATATATATATATATAATAATGTATATATAAATATATATAAATGTATATATATATATATATATATATATATATATATATATATATATATATATATATATATATATATATATATATATATATATATGTTCAACGGCGTCTTTGGACCGAATTTTGAAGAAAATTCTTTTTTTGATGTATAGGTAGGGTATGATCCCAAATTGATGTTTTTGACATGATATTTTTGGAATTCGGATTAATTGTGACTCTGCTGCCTTCAAAACCTACTCAACTGCATCTGTACTTTGGAATTGGGACCATCGAATAAAATGCCAAACATATTTTAAAAGCTTTTATTGAAAATGACCTTAACTAATTTTATTTGCTACAATTAGCTAGAGATAAGATTATTCCACTGCGCGTCTCCCACAGAGCAGCGCGCATAACAACACAAAAATAACCTCAACAGGTAGAGTTAATATTTTAACGCAATTAATAATATAACGGGGTTTACTCTGGTGGGATGCTAATTTCAACTGGCGCTTGTTCTGTGTTAGCGCGCAGGTCCAAAGGTGCCTTTGTAAGTAGTAGTTAAGATTACTTTAACATAAATAGCGTAAGGAACACATGCTCGCCGTGAAAGCCTGTCCAGGTGATGCGATTGACGCGCGATCCGAACGTCTACGCGCGATTACATTAAGCGCTGTTAAAGCATCATCGTGATTGTCGGGTATCGCCATCTGGACACGTGCAAAGAATACGGCCAAAATATAATACGAGTAACGCTTTAAACTACGATGTAAAAATTTACGTAGTCAAGTCGTAAGAGTGGACAGTATACCCTAGTTGACAAATCCAAACAGCAGTGTAAAGTTTTCACTTAGAATGCACTTTGACTCTACAATAATAGAGATCAATACAATTCAGAGACAACTATTAAAAACAACCCATAAAATATATATTGATCACTATTATATAAGTTTTGTATAGTAAAAAAACTACTTTAATTAAAGACAGATACAAAACACCACCTTAAGTACAAATAGGCTGATGTTAGATGTAAACTAAGGAACGACGTTAAAAAATATGGAACTTACGCTTCTCTGAGACTAAGGGTTTGTCCACGTATCTACGTCACGATGTCGTCAACGTGAAACGGTGCGGTGTCACGGCACGGTGCGTTAACATGGCGTACAAATTCACGTCGCCGTAGAAATGCGCGTGACGAAGCCGGAACACCGTGCCATGTAAAATTACGATACATTTTGCAACATTTTTCGGTGATGTTGCCGTGCCATGAAAAATCACGACGCGGAAACGCACCATGCCACGACGCGAAGACGCCGCTAAACTGTGCCGTAGTGGACATGTGAACAGGTCCTTATTCGACCAATCAAGAATAAATTTTATATAAATATATTGTTTAAAAATATTGATTGGTAGCACGCCTAAGACACATCTTCTAGTTGTGATAAATAATAACAATGGCCCAATATACTGTCAACGAATTATGGAATTCATTATAATATTATATAACAATTAATATTTCTTTTACATACAATATGACTGAGAAGCACTCAAAATGGACAGTGAGCATTGAACATATACGAGGCGTTTTCGTGTACAAAAATACGTAACACTAAAAATTATAATATTGCACATAATTTAATAAAATAAAAACAGAGAGTTGCTATATGAATACTAGACGTAGGCTAAAGATATCGACTAAAATAGTATATATTAAATGCTATATGGCTAAATACATGCTCATAATTATTTAAATACAATAAAAAACAAAAGTACATGTTAAATATTATTTAAATAAAAACCCGCGTATAGTTAACACAAGGGGAAATATCACACGTCAAGGTACTTATGCAAAAAAGGAATTTGTAGCTTGTGTCAGTTTTATGTCGTCATCATCCGTTTTTTATGAAAATGTCTTAAAAGTAAAGTAAAATTGCATTGCTAATATGCAATGTTCAAAACTTTAGTTAATTCTGTGATTTATCACTACCACGATTAAGCTGGTGCATATTTTATTGCTAAAATATAGTTCTCAAATTCTCGCTTGTGTGGTATTTACAATCAATAAGTTACTGTAACTTCAACACTAAGATTGTGTTAAAGGGAATATGCATTTACCTTAAATCAGCAAAAGTCGTATATTTAATCATGAACAAATTCAGTAATCAGTTGCTAAATTAAAAAGTTACAGGACTAAACTTTTATTTGTTATAAATTAAAAACGAAAATTACCGTTTAAATCCTTATGTTATTTGTAATCTTTTTTGTTGAAACAATGATATTATACACAAACGCAGTATTTTAAGTTTATATAATCAATTTAGTATTAATCTCTATACATTTTAAATGACGTTACTGGTCACAACCACCGTCATTTGTCATGGATTTTTGTACCTATAGGGTGTTTTTATTATTCTCCAACGATGTAATGACTGTCTTTGCTCAACGGTTGATCGTAGATATGCCACTACAAGGATTATATTTCCCAGATTATTGTGTACTTTTCGAAAAGCCAATAAAAAAACTATGCATATTCCCTATTGCTTGAAGTACGTATTGAAGTCCAAATAGTTATACATAGTTTTATAGCGAGTTGTAAGACCGTACAACAATTATTAACTAGGACTGTTGAGTCAAAGTCTAAGGACCACTTGCGCAGATCTGGGTTAAAGCTAGCCCTGGGTTAAATATAATGTCATCTGCCTCGTTCTTTGTATTTATGAAAGAGAAGGCATTATATTTTAACCCAGGGTTAACGCGCAAGTGGGCCGAAAAGTGTACTATCGACTAATCTGGTACAGTTCCTTAGAACATATTCTCATTTACAAAACGCTGCACAGACATATTCAACTATTTACCTATATCACCTCTTAGTTTATTTACAGCAACGAGGTAAATACTAGACCCCGGAAGGTTCCTGCAAGCAATCTATTCGATCGTAAAAGTTAAACAAATTTTGGCGATAGTACATGCTTTATATCAGAAAGCAGCAGTGTGCAAAAAGTAGTAGAAAAAAAGAGTGATTTAGTAGAATTAAATGTATCTACTATTAAATTTAAATGTCATATCCATTGTAGCAATTTAATATTTACATATTGCAATTTACTACTTATTAGTATTTCCAATGCATATAAATGTATCCACCTGCATCTAAAGTTCGTAGGAGTAAAGCCAATCATCTGTTGCTTCATCTTAAACATTCCACCTATTTATATAACAATTTGATACCTTTGATACCAAATGTCCAGTACAAAATACTAGATTCGAACTTTATTCTGAAGGTCAATTCTGCTAATTAAATCCTGCAATAGTATTCCGTTGCCAGATTTTATAATTTAATATATTATTATCTATTATATAAAGTAACATGTCCTGACTGATTCATCAACGCCGAGGCAAAACTACTGAAGCTAGAATCGTAATATTTGGACCGTGGCTTCCTTTGTGACGTATAGATCCACTAAGACTTTGCAATTTCATGATATGATTTACTCTTTGGCATGATTTACTAAAAGTCTAATTCAATATTTTCTAAAATTCGATCTTTTAAGGGGTAAAAAGCGGTACTAAACTTTGTATGGGGAAAAAATATTAAATGAACATTTCGGCTTGGGACTTTGTAAATGTACTCCTAAAAGAAAATAAGTAAGCACATGTTACATGATTTTTCGATATTCAACCCCTAAAGGAATGAACAGGGGTACGAATGTATTTTTATCAGAGTCAGACTCATGCTTGACCATTTTACTAGAATATATTATATATTTTTGGAATGGTCTCTTAAGGCTCTTTATTTTGATACCAAACACCTTCCGCAGTCATGTAATCACATACATAGACAGCCAAAATGATTATCCTTCCTTTCGACTTCGCCGTAGTCGGGTAAAAAGGGTTCCGTTTCCATTTACTATTTCCACGCAAACGAAGTTGCGGGCACCAACTAGTAATTCAATAAAAGTAAAATGAAAGCGTAAGTTAGTTACGAGACTTGGGGTTCAGCCTCTAGATTTGTACAAAATTGATTTTAGTGTTTTTATTCAATACGGAAACGTTCTTTTGTGAATACATACTACCTAAATTTTAATGCAAAACTGTTTATTATTATATATATAATATATTTTAGGACGGATGCATAAAAATGTTTAAATAGTTTTAAAAAAAGGTTACGCAGAAATGAAAAATTAATTAAAAATAAGAAGTTTTCTAATATCCATTTTGTACACATCTAAATGACTGAACTCATATGACACTCACATATTTGAGGTTAGTATCTAGTGATATTAACCTCAAATATATTCCACAGACCTTCAAAAAACATGATGATTACTTGATAAACTTTTAAGTTTTGTTTGAAAATATAACCTAGTAGTAGCAATTGAAAGTTAAAGTTTCATTAAATTTATCAATGGATTTAATTAATTGATATTTAGTGGTCAATTCCAAATTTAGTACTTCAGTACTGAAGCCTTAATATTTGAGTATCGTTGTTCTTAGTAAGTACAAATAGTTCACAGTTTAAAATGTTACGAAAATAGCTATATCTGCGAAACTAACACACACAGGATTTATTCAACAGTCTCATATTTTTTAACTTCTTTTGATGTTCCGCATTTAGCATTTCGAGCAAATGCTAAATGCTAAATTTCTTAGCATCTCCCTAACTCCTAGTTACAATTCTTAGAAGCTAAACACATTATAGTGTATCGTTGTTTTCATTTAGCATGTATAAATCACCTATTATGTGATTATACAGCACATTTTGTTTGTATGAAATTTAGGGATTTGAACAGGCAAAATCATTTTAGCGAATCGTTTTAAAGCATTAGCACGTTTTACTTTACACTTTATAGGATAATAAATATTTTGACATAAGAAAGATAAAGGCTAGAATACAAAGCCAAATGATGTCGCACAGTATTCACAAGTAGGATTTTATCGTTACATTTATAAGCACCATTACAAAAATAATGTTTGTAGTTTATAATACTTGATAATTATTAAACCGTCCATCAAAAATACTGAATGCACATCCAATAACAATAGTCTGTGCAATATGCGTATGTAATGTTTGTTGATATTTTTTGTCAAACAAGTATTTAATTGATGTTCGATTTAACGATCACGTATCTTTATTTAAACGACTTATTTTTATAGAATAAGCCGTTATCTCGTTTTGTTATTAAACATCCATGCGTACGTATTACTGGCGTCGCGTACGTTAGAATGCGTGCGCATGTCGGCACACGCCGCAGCCAAGCGCGAACTCTTCGCCCGTGGACGGATGTTGTACGTGTAATGGACACTCATCAGAAGAACCGGGTAGTTGCTCTCCTTTGGGACCTGAAATTTTAATAAAAATAATGAATTATTAAAAATATAAATATAAAAGCAAAAATATTTTATTTTGCAGTAACAAAAGTGTAGAAAAATATAACATACCAGCTGGACATTGGGGTAACAGATGTCTCGGTATATTGGTGACTCGCTGGAAATCATCGTGGCACGCATTACAGAAGTGAGAAGTCCCGAAACAGAAGAAAACGGCTACCTGCAAAAGCGTTTAAACGATTGCAATATTTATGTGCCTTTCCACATAGGTAAACACAGATATTTTGTTTTCGTGGCGGACTAATTACCGCGCAAAGCCTGTATCGCCTATTGGCGCGACTATCTCGAGCTTTATTTACTAGTAATGTTATCAACTCACCGAGCAGCAGTATCGGCACTTGTACTCGAGAAAGTCGGCGCCGTGTTTAGGGCAAGTGCGCGCGCCCGCCACATCGCTGCATGCGCCGCACACGAGCTCTGTCGGCTCCCACCAGCCGCTGCTCTCCGCCTCGCAGCGCGCCAGACCGCCGAAATATGCCTACGACGGTATATCGAATAAGTACTGACAATATTCAAGGTTTTGCCATCTGAAAGCTGTTTGGACACAAACCGCCGTCTGGTCATAAACTAGCACGCTTCGGGTCCAGCTGTCTAATGGCAAGACCTTGAAAATGCTGATTGGATTATCGGTCATAATATAATAATCGAATAATGGGATAATATTTTATATGTACACACTACGTACGATACGCTTTAAAATACATAATATTATTATAAACATACATACAAAATAAATATAACAAATCCTACCTTGCCGCATTTATGGCATACGTAGTAAGCGTATCGCTCCATGGCGTACGTAGCGGGGTCGGGTAGTGCACGCGCGCGCGTCCCACCCGCAATCCCTTCGTACTCAAGCCGCATGAGCGCCTTCCGTCTCACTTCCTCTCGCAGACCTCTAATAGGTGCGAGCAGTTCCTCCAATGTCCAGTGTGTCATATCCTCCTGTAATATACAAATATTTATAAAATGATTGTGCACAAACAATAGGTAGTAAAATACATTAAAATAATTTTACCTTGCAGATGGGACATTGTGCGAAGGAGAAAGTAATTCGCGGTCCAATCCATTTGTTGGCCAAAACTTTCTTGCAGCAATGTAAATGGAATACGTGGCCGCAACTTAGCTGAAACAATATGAAAAGAAATGTTGATAACAACTTTAATCAAAAGAAAGAAATATAAGTATTGCAAATTAATTTAGATTTATCGCATACGTGCGGTTATTTTTCTGAATGAACTAAGAAACTTCTCCTCACTTACAGGGATGACCCTTGCTTGACTTAATAGTGGGACGGTAACTGATGATAAAGTCTGTAATGACCAACCTGTATAGCGGGGGCCGCTTGTAGCGGGTCGGTGAAGCAGATCATGCACATGTCGTCTGCGTCTTGACGCAGCGCGTCCGCGCCGCAGCCGAAGAGGCACGGCAGACACGCCCTCTCGCCACGCACGCCACCGCATACGTGCCCACACCCAAGCACGCGCGCGCATGCCTCGCGACCGTGCTCCTGAAAACAAATAGTAGGGAAGATAAATTAACGAAAATTTTCTTGAAGGTTAAACTCGGTTCATAACACCATAGAAGAATCGGGGTCAGAAAGTAAGAAATCTTTAGTAATATCTTTAGGAAAACTGTCACTGCCATATAAATACAATGATAGCCGAGGAACATTAAGAATGTAGTGTATACTGTCCAAGACGTCCAATTGAATGGCTTACAAAAATGTGAATACTGGCTACGTTTTTAACTGTCATATTTTACAGTGAACGATGTTATCATACAAGTAGCTAAGCTTACTTGACACTGTTGATCCGCACAGACGTTTCCAATAGCCAACAATCCGGTATTGCCCCGAGCGCCGCAGAAGCGACACGTGCCCGACAGTCCCGTCAACGCAGTCGTAGAGCTCTCACTAGCTTCACACACACCGGACTCCATGCCTCTAAACTCAATCAAAGCCTTTAGAGTACGCCGATCGACTAGCAGTAAGAGCCAGAATAATTTGGCCCTTCCGCATCCTTCGTGTATGTCAATACGAATAGCGCTCTCTTCTTCTTTGCAAATCTGTAAATCAAATGATACATTTTTTATTAATGTTCCAATACTTCACACACACACAACACAATCGGCATGTGTTAAATAAGCAAATAAAGTTTTTAATAATTTCCATGGTAAAATTCACACTAAAGTCCGAAAGCAACAGCAATAAATATTGTCGTCTCTCTCACTTAGTGGTGCTGAACGCCGGCATAAAAGTTATTAATTTTAAACGTATCTATTGATGTGTTACCTGTCTATGGTGGGTACGAGCTGCTCTATTCAGATGTAGGAAGCGGTCGCACTCAGCACACAGCGGGCCGCACGACCGGCATTCAATGACAGCTATTGTAGAACCGTCATCGTGGTTGGCGCAGTGTGGCCGCGCCTCCGTAGCGCCGTCACGTTTGTTCTCACGGCCGTCGCCTGTGCCGTTTATACTGGAATAAAGAAGATTAGACGTGGATTAAAGCGGGAAATTAATGAATATATAATTATTATATTGATCGTAATTTTAGTAATATTTCGTGTGTAAGCTAAGCCGCCGCGTCTTAGCAACCAAACAAATACAATATGTTAGTACGTACAGCTCGATATGTTCGTGTTCGCACACGCACAGAGCCGCCAGCGCGAGCCACACAGTCGGCGACGCGACGCACCGTGCGGGCCTCCGCTGGCACTCCTCTACGTGCGCGACCGCACTTACGTACTGAGCGAGCCCGCTGCGCGTCTCCGCGCCCCACGCCGTTGATACTTTATCCTGTAATGTTTTGAGTAAGTTATTGGTTAAAGCATTGTATTTTTATTTCGTCTAAACGCATTTCGCGGACGTCAAGGGACGTCAATATTAAATTAATTTACAACTCATCATTATTCTCATACTCAGTCATATAATAATAACAATTAAGTTACCTCAGTCATATCAGACAGCAATTTCGCGACGAGATGAGAATGCTTCTTCGTAGTTTCTCCCCGCATGAACCACGCAGCTGGCGGCGTGGGCGCCACGCTTGAACCCATAGTTACGGTACCGGGATTGACGCTTCCGCCCGCACCTTTCACTTTAACTTGTACGGTTATCGCTTTACCAAGGTAGGTTACTAGGTGGTCTAGTAGGGTTACCCTTAAAAAAAATAGTTTAAGGTATTAACGATAAAATGAAAATTTCGTTACGCGTTTGTGTCGTTTAACTTTGCTAAATAACTAGACCCAAATGAACCTAGAAACACTAAAGAGCTAAATATGATTGGAAATTATAAATACCTTGTACTCAAATCGCCTCCTTGGTTGAGAGCTGCTAACATTTTCTGCGGTGGTATTTCCGTTACCATTCTTCGGAGTAATGATATCACCTGTAAATTCATTTTTAAACTTCATCATACTGTAAATCTAAAGGTGAAACCATATCTATTGATTGCAGTCATTGCAAAATTAATCTGCAGCAATGATACTAAGATTCGCTAATTATATTAATTTATATAGTAACAAGGAAACATGTCCTGTACCTGTCTCTGTACTCGTTCGCTGCCCGTGTGTAGGAGGGCTAGCAGGTCGTTCAGTAGCTCTGTGCGCTGCGCGAGGTGTGCTCTACCTACCGCGCTGCCGCTTAGCGCCAACAACTAATACGCGAATAATACACAAACTTAGGTTAGTATTTACGAGTACAAAATAGTGGCAGTGACTTTAGCTAATATTTGATTCACTTTCGTCTTTTGAAAACACGACGATAAATGAGATTTTTTTTGGATTATTGTTGTAATTTGCTACTTGAAGCATCAACATAACACAACATTATTACAACATATATCCTACTACTATTATAAATGTGAAAGTTCGTGAGGATAGATGCATGGATGTTTGTTACACTTGTACGCAAAAACTATTAAACTAATTTCGATGAAATTTGGTATGGTAGTAGTTTAAGCTCTGAATTAACACATAGGCTACTTTTTATATCGAAAAAGTACAGTGTTCTCGTGGTATACAGTATTTACGCAGGCGAAGCCGCGGGCAAAAGCTACTTGTACGTACGAGTATTAATATTAAGATAAATTATCACATACCAACGACAGCATCTCAAAGCAATAGTTGTCCTGTTGGTGCGTAGCTGCCGGTCTCGGAGGGGATTCCTCTTCGTGCGTCCTCTCCGCCTCCGCAATCAGTAGCGCAGTCTCCCAGTCATCTCTAACGCGCGCCGCCTCGCAACCGATCGCGCACACTATATGTGACATCACCTGGAAATACAAACAGCAACTATTGATAAAAAAATGCATGCTCGTTTTTATTTTCTTTATATTAATACACTATAATAAACACGCGATAAATATTGTGAATGTTTGCGCCGTATTGCAACGATGATAAGGGATAAATTTAATTTAATAATATGATGCCAGCCGTCAATGCAACTGTGCAAGCAAAGAAACCAGATACTGTAGGCTTAATAGTAAAGGATTTTCCAACCTGTCGTTGCAATGACGTGAGTTTGTGTCCGGCAAACAGTATTCCGACCACGTGCTCCCGCAAATCGCTGTCGTCCACCGCAGCCTCTTCTGGTAAGTTACCTTCCTGACCGGACTCACTGCCGCTTTGCTCCCATTCCAATAGCTTTCCAAATACCTACAATAAAAACAATACGTTAACATTGAATTATATTTAAAAAAAAAACAGAATTTTAAAAAATTACTCTTGAAATTGCATTCATAACAAATCGTAATATGATATTAAAATATTCGTCAAGTGGCCTAACGATGCAGCGTCATAGGATTAATATTCATCTCAGGATCAATACTTGATCATTCAGTTTATTCAGTCGT
This sequence comes from Phengaris alcon alcon, assembly GCA_037179445.1. Taxonomy (NCBI): domain Eukaryota; kingdom Metazoa; phylum Arthropoda; class Insecta; order Lepidoptera; family Lycaenidae; genus Phengaris; species Phengaris alcon. The sequence continues at coordinate 702,053 of JAYRCH010000128.1, read as the reverse complement.
AAACTCCGACGTTTTCATCTATTTACTTGTCTCACTGTCTTTTATATTAATTAATCATTCATGCAGTATTGAATAGAGATTAGCTTTTAGTTAAAAATTATGAATGGTGCATTACAAAAAATCTGCTAAAATATGTTTTATAGAGAATAACTTTCGCCTGCTTACAAAGTGACAAAAAAATATTATGGAATTTTAATAACATCCCGAAAATGGCTATTTAATATGCAGAATAAACAGAATGTAAATGCTACCATTTTTGGCTTTTTGCATTCGGCCGGATTAAAATTTTCAAAACATTATTTTCTAATTAATGTTATACATACTTATCAATTTTATGTGCGATTGATAAAAACCAACATTAAACTACCCCAATGGGATAGCGACGTGTACGTAATCTACGTATGTGAGAATTTAAGATGTACTCACCTGAGAAGTCAACAGTCTAAACACCCTCAGCGTGTCTCTCTCGGCCAGCGAGTGCAGTGCGTGCGACGCCGTGTTGGACGGCGCGTGCGTAGCGGCCGGCGCGCCTAGTACGCGTACCTGACGCACGCGCACTGCCGCCTCGGGACCGCGCACCTCGCAGCGTACGCGCACTGACGAACTTGACGTTCCTGCGACAAGTTATATAATATAGCCTAGTAGCCTGCGACTAAGTCGCGTATAATGATTATTCGTATTATTGTGGGACTTTCAATTAATTCTGTTCAATTATCAAAATTGGGTTAAAACATTAAGAATCCTTACTTGGTAAAGTATAGCAGACCCAAGTAGCAGACTTAGGATCGACCTCCATGTCTTGCATGTGGTACATTTCATTCGTGCCACCGCTGAACAGGAACGACATCAGAAGAGTCTTGTTCTGAAATAATATAATAGAGTTAAAAACTATTTCTAGCTAGAATCAATTTTAACTGTATTCTAATAGATAAGTTGTTCTAATAGATTAGTTGTGTGCAAATTGAAATGAAGGAAAAATATTTTAATGTGATTTCAGATTTGATATGACTTGAAACTACAAATAAACTTACCACAGTGTCCCTCGTATTATCAACGTGTATGCAGACAATATGCGGTCTATCGTCCTGCGTCCCACTGGGGTAGGATATCTGGACCCACTTCGCCCGGTTTCGGTCTTCATCGCCCGACTCCCAGAAGGTCTCGGTGCTGCCGTCCGTTAGCGCGCCCGCCATGCCCTGACGTGAGGATACGCTTACGTCGCACCATCCGGTCACGTCAGGACAACTCCAGATGAAATTTTGCTAAAAACAGATTAGAAAAGTAGTGAATAAAAGACATGGTTATTTTTAGGGCTTTGAATCGCAAAAGCACCACACTTATAGGATCGCCTGGTTAGGGGATCGTATTGATATCATATGCCTTGTGCGTTTGTCTGGTACTTGACGTATATATTTTGTAGATTGCATAATGTTTATTCAATTTTTGTTGTGAGGTCCAATTTAGGAATATAAATAATTTTGTTATAGTCCTACTTATATTCCAGACACGACGTCATAAAGACAAGATGAGCGTATGCTTTCACAGTTACTTTCGCGTCAAATCGTGCACTGCGTGTGAAAATGAGACAGCATTTCAAAAGCAACTGAGATTATAACAAAATTATTTATTGGGGTTCTAAACAGGTAAAGTTAAAATACTATTTATAGCATTGTATGGCGGTATTACCTTATTCACGTAACTATGATAGCTCTCGTGCAGCGCGCCGACGACGTCATCATAGCCCCCGTCCTCCGCGTGCGACAGGATCTTACTGATGACGCTGAACACTTGAGATCTACTCCAGGCAGCGTGTAGGGATCACACACAATGGATAACTGAGGGCTGTTATAGTTTAGAACAAAATTAGTGTTTTAAAACCACGTCTATATGTCACTAAAACGTTACAATATGCAGTTACACACATTTGCATACATAATCTTATACTGGAAACTTGTGATATTGATTATATTAACATTTCGCATAAAAGTATTTTACGTTCAAAATATGGACATATATTTAAGCACCATATGTGAGCATCACTGCGAAGTTCAATTTTTGTTACATGGCACATTGATTTAATATCATCTAAGTTCTCTATCTTCAAAGTATAATGCCATCATCGCATGTCATTGACGGTAAATCTCCTCAAATATCTCCCAACAAATTAAGTGTGTCGAGATCTTGACGCTACGTAATCGTACTTTACCTGTGTAAGAAAGCTCGATCGTGTTGCGAGTAGTGTAGCGCCCAACAGCGCACAGCTTGTAGGTTGGCGGGGCTCGCAGGCGGCAGGGATGGTGCTAACGCGCTGACCGAGCCCAGGAACGAATGAAAGGCCGCGCGGGCCCCTCTCGCAGACCGTCCGCCGGGGCATATCGCTGACACTGACGCGGTCGGACAAGGCGCGCGAGCACCCTCGTTGACTATGTTCTGTATGAAAAAATGTACTTATCAGTAGCATGTTTTGCTATACATACTTTGCAATCTGTACAATATGACTTCAAAATAAGTTGAGAATAAAATGATTGACTTGTAGAAATTGCTGACAGGATTAGGGAGGAGTAAATCGCATTATGTACTAAGAATATTTGTTACCTCTTTGTTATCGGCATAAGATGCTGAAGGCGGCAACATCCGTGCGTACTTGTCCAAAGCATTACAAAACCACCACATTACGTCGTGTACGCTCGTCGGTTGTGACGTAGAACGTAGCAACCAATTTAACGCCTAAAAATATTAATTTCAAAAATATTTTAATCTATGATTTTACTACACTAACGCCAAATGCCAACATATAAAATTGACCCACCTCAAACGCATATTGCCTGACCGTGTTTATTCTTACAGCAGCGTCCATTTTCTGTTGATGCGATGGTAAATCACGTTTAGCCAGTATAAAAGATAGGACAGGACTTTGTATCAACGACTCTGCGTCAATATTGGGTGGCTCGAAGGCAGATACGCCACAGGGCTCTGTGGGACACTCGCATCCAACCAGTTTTTGTAGAGCCGCACTTGGTTGAGTCAGCAGCGTTGAACCAGCTCCTGTAAAAAAATATGTTGACTAAAATCCTTTTAGAGCTGACCGTCGATTGGCCCGCACCGGCCATAAAGCACGCACACCACGAAACGGATTTTGACATTGGAAATGTCTTTTCGTTCGCTCCAGTGTAGGCTCCGATTTCACGAAAAAGTGCGATCCTCTTATATATCGGAGAGTTGTGAAGATATATTATTCAAAAAAGGATAAAAAAAACGCGTATTCACGAAAGCTGTAAGGTGCAAAAAGAATTATTCGAGAAAGTAAAAAATAAAAAAGTTATGGACGAAATAGTGAAAAAAAAATTGAATGTTTTCCTTTATTTTTTTATTTTGGCGATATTTTGTAAACAAAGAATGATATGAAAATTTTTAGAAAAACTCCTCTGGACAATTCAGTCAACTACAATTTAAGCCTAAAACAAAGACGATCGGGTTAAGGGTTTGTCCTGTAGCCTTTTTGAAAAAAGTCAATAATTTTTCGAATTCCGTAGAATTATTTCCAATGTGCTCGTTAGTCGTGTGAGGCACGAAATCTGTGAATTTTTTGATTCTCTTCCCTTGATTTGATTTTTGAAATCTGTGAACACTTACCGATTGTTGGCGTTCGGTGCAGGCCGTACTGATAGTGGATGCAGTGTATGAATTCATACAAACTTTGAATGAATACATACACTGCATCATCTTTGTATTACAAAGCAAACAAAAATCTGTTTCGTGATCTGCGTGTGTCGCAAAATTTCATTAAAACTGTATAACTGGAACGCAGTATTAATGTTACCAGTGAGCGTGTCCTGTGCGTCCGGCTCGCGCGCGCTGGGTGGTCTGGCCGAGTGCGCAAGGTCGCGTCCTCCCGCCTGCCCCATAGACACGGAGCGATGCACGCGCGACACAGTGCTTGATGGCTCGTGAGGAGCAAACGTTGTTCCCTGTGATGATAAATTTAGTTATGCAAATGGTCGCACCGTGGTCGAAATTACAACATAATTCATTTGCTTTTATAAGGGTTCTTTTGCCTCTTGAATACGTAATAAAAAATTTAAATGATGTCTACTGAAATTTAAAGAATGTAGCCGGAGCAACTTGTATGAGAAACCGGCTGCGGTGCGGCGGTGCGGCGCGCAACGCATCATGGGCTCTACACTAAAGTATATTTTTACGACGCTTAGGATATCCCTGATTGAGCAAATGACTCACCAGCGAAGCGACCGGCAGTTGTCGTCCAAGTGAATGGTATCTGGCGGTGATATCCTTCTCGTTAGTGGTTTTGGGTGCGGCGCCCAGAGCGGGCAGGCACTGGAAAGGCGGCGCGGGCTGCCACACGCTGCCCGGCGGAGTAGGCGGGCTACGACCAGCGACTTCATGCCAGGGGGACACGTTCATTGATTCTGGAGAGTACATAGATTATTTAAAAGGTAGTGTAATTATACTGGATAAAGTGAGGAAGAAAACATTACGTTTTTAGAAATCAATTAGCCGATCTTTTTTTTTAAGTATTTTTGTATTTTAAATGTTAATCCAAGTCATAACCATACTATAATATAAGGATGAAGAACGTTGAATAGAAACGGTATCAGACAATCAAAGTTTAACCAATTAAACTGTCTGACAAGGCGATTTATCTACTTTCATAATTTCTTTTACCTAGGTAAACATAGAAGAAATACACATACCTACGGAGAAATTAACTATTTTGTTTATGTGTAGGACGTAGCTGTTTGGTTGTGTGGTCAAATTATTTGAACAGTATTATTTACGAATGACCCAATGTTGGTGGCTCGCCAAATAGATGAAATGATGATCTCAAAAGTAAAATTGGACATAAGCCCAAGGCCTTCCTGTATTTTAAATGTAATAGCTATACCTACTATAAAATATTAAATCAACATACTATGCGTAATAATACTATTCATGTCTGTGAACTAAACTTTATGACTTTGTACAGGAAATAGTCAGATGTAAAAAATTTGTATTTTATCGTTACTGAATATCTTATACTTTAAACGAGACAATCTTGTATGTATATATATAATCGTAATCTCGAAAACGGCTACGGCGTGGTAATACTTATAGTATTACCGTGAAATTTAGTATGCAGGGCGTATGGGGAAAAAATTATCTAGCTAGGCATTATCCCTGAGAAACTACGCACTTGTGCTTGTGCTTGTACAAGCTACATGTGTTTTTCTCTTTTGTCGTGCAACAATATATCAAAAATTTCGACTCTATTATGTCAGTCCGATTGGCAGATTGGTATGCTTATGTATAATTTTTGTTTTGTTCCGAAATTCGGAATGTGGTGGGTTCGAACGTCGGTAATATATTTTTGTGATTCTTTTTTTTTTCTTTTAATCTACTAGAGCTCCGAGTAAAACTTGGTTACCCAGGTACTATTATTGAAAGTAAAGCATTGGATAGAATTCAATGGTTTAAGAGGGGCCTTTCTCCAGCAGTGATCATTATGTGCATAAACAACAAGTTGTGTTCGGATCTTTTTGCATGTATTGTACTGAAATAATGTGTTGACTGTTGTAGGTGCGTGTGAGTTAAAAATGATATCGCGAATTAAATTTAGGAAGTATTACTTATGTTTACCGGAATTAGTAAGAGGCGCCAGATCCAATAGGAAGACGGCGTTGTCTCTCATGGTGTAGTGGTCCACATCAGGTGCCTCCCTCTCTTCTCTCTCGTAACCCTCACTGACAGCCTTCGTCCGCTGCTTGGTACTCGAGCTCGCTTTCAAGGCCTTCTCGCGACACTTCTCACAGTAAATGTACCACAGCTGGTACGCTGCCAACGTAGCTGGTATTTTCACACCGATAAGGTCTAAAATTTACATTCACGCGAAATAATAAAGCGGAAATGATAGATAACAAATGAAACACAGTACGTAGAACGTGAATAAATTTAATGAAAATAATATTAGAAAATAATGAAGACTAATGCAAAGGAATCATAATAAACGCAAAATGTTCCAAATATTATCCGGTGTAGGTACCGGTCATTTAAAAAAGTAATTTGAGTATTACAGTAAATACATAGTTTTGATGAGTACATATTTATTGATCTTTTCGAGTTAGAGATATGTGATGATGGTGATTATCGTTTGTATTACGACTATATCGTTGTAGATATGCGATAGAATGCCCCCATACCACACTTGCGCGTACATGCGACGCGAAGCGACATACTTACTAACAAATCTATTGATGCGATAATGCGAAATAGCTATGTCGCGTCGCAACATAGCTGTAACATAAAGTGCCAGGCAAGCTGGTATAATAAAAGGCCTGACGTCTTAGCCAACATGCCATCGTTAGTTACAATGACGATATTCGCAATTGAAGATATCGGATTGACAAACCGTTCGATAAGTGTAATAGCACGCGATACGTCAATACCATACATTTTTGATTTCTAATTTCGTCATTGGAAATTAGCGAAGGCATCTCGGCTAAAGGCCCAGTTACCTTGCGCTAGTTGTCCGCACACCGACGCGGGCGCGTCGTTGTTGGTCGCAGTGTCGGCCCGCTTGTACGCGCCGGCGCGGTCGTACCCGCGGGCGGTGGGCGCGCGGCAGCCCGGGTGTAGGTGACGCATGTGCGCCGCGAGTGGCGGCGGTACGCTCGCGCCGCCGCATAGCTCGCAACTCACTGCGGGTTGATTGTTTTTTTTATTATTAGTCAGCTGTTAGCACTGGTAAGCAGGTAGCTATAATTTGGCGCTCGCCAGAGCGCCAAATTATAGCTACCTCCGCCTAATGTTAAACAATAATAATAAATATTGCTGTTATAGAAATAATTATTCAGTAGGAATAGAAATGCATAAGAAGTAAGGAGGAAAGAGGAAGTAAGTCACAATAGTTTGCATTCTTAACTAATTGAATTTGATCAGAATGGAAATGCGTTAACTTGTTGCTTGTAATATCCTAAAATTATTACCTGAATATGGTGTTTTGCCATGTTTCCATTCTTTCGTCTTACGAACTCCGCCTGCGGATTTCACTTCATCGTTTTCATTGTTTTCCGAAGTTCTTTTCTTCAATCTGTAACACCATTTATATTTTCAATATATGGCTATTAAATTAACAAATGTAAAAATTGTATTTTTATGTAGCTTTACATTAAAACTTAATTTTTTTTATAATACTAAGCTTACTTGTCCGTAGCTGGATTCAGCTGATCAGAATCGTAAAGAGCGTCCCACAACGCCACTAGAGCTCTCAAAGCCGGAGGTAGAACATTCACTACGGAAGGAGTAGATGCCGCTAAAACAAAAGACTCGTGTCAAAGAAGTATACAGTAAATAACAATAACATCCAAATCTTTCTTTCTTCTCACTTCGGTCTTTTTATTTTCTATAGATGTTGGCCACGGCTTCGTATGTCCGAAAGAAAATCACGCGGAACCGTGCATTTTGCCGCGATAAAAAGGAGCCTATGTCCTTTCCCGTGGTCTACTCTCTATCTGTGCCAAATTTCATCAAAATCGGTCCAGTACTTTCGGAGCCTATTCGATGCGAAGAAACAAACTTACAATCAAATCTTTCCTCTTTATAATATTATTAGTATATAGTATAAGCATTATTTACTGGAAAAGTAAATAAAAGTAAGAAGAAATCGTAACGTATATTCATACCTGTATCAGTGGTGTGCGCGGAATCCTCTTCCCTAATAGCGACATCGAGGTCTGTTTTTCGCATACGACTAGAGTAAGCTTCGCTGCCAGACCGAGTAAGTGTTTCCAGTGTGGACGGATGAATATGGAGGTATTGGCCTGAAATTTTACCACTTCAAATTAAAAAACAAATCATTATTAATTTAAGTAGATTTTAAGTAAATGATATCCGTCCATTTATAAATAAAAAATATTATATTATTTTTTATCATCAATCAAATCAAGTGAGAAGAAAAGAAGCGTGAAATAACGTTAACGTTATATTTAGTAGTGTGTGAGGCTACCGGCTGCCTGCATTTCGTCAACGAGTGGTAATGGCACTAGTAAGCGTCGTCATATATTTAGGATAAATAATTAGCTTTTTACCAGCATTAGACACTTCAACAGAATGCCGCTGCGGTCTGGGCGGCGGCATGTCGTGGCTCGCTCCGCGCGTCACAACCCGCGCGCCCCACTTCGGCAGTTGCGGGTGGAACTTCAAGAACGCTGCGCAGGCTATTGCGTCGTGTACTATGCCTGAATGTGTGCAATTTGCTATGCTTGTGTTCCTAAACTCTAACAGTATACTGGCCAGTATGATTTGACGTCACGTCCAGTCGCCATCTTGTACTGCCATGCGGGCAGCGGCCATTGTACCGAAGTCATGGCCAGTATACATACGGAGACGTCAGATCGCACTGGCCAGTAATACTGGTATAGTTTAGGAACACAACCTATGTAAGAAAATAATAATTTCATAGCAATTAAAATTAAGTTGCTTATTATACAACGGACCGTGTGTAGGCGTGGATTAGCATGACATAATATGGACGAACTGTAGGTTTGATCAAGCCAATTGGACGATAGAAAGTATAGTGTATGACATTACCTTTATTTGTGACCCTTCGTTACAAAGTCTAGTAGATCTGTTGTGAGGGATGTGAACCATAGTATGATCTCAGCCCTGTAGTAGCTCATATACATACACAAACAGTGCAATGCAAACAATAGCACTTTTAAGGAATTTATTTTACTAACATTCAATTATATTAACATTCAGTGGCATAATACCTTCATGCCACAACAGTGCGGCGAATATAGCCCTCAGACACTCGGCCTGCGCGGGGCTGAGCGCGTGCTTGCGCGGCGCGTGCGCATGTCGCGCGGGCAGCGGCGGCGGTGAGCTGCGTCTGTAGCGACAGCGGGTACCTCGCTCACGTACGATGCGCTTGGTTGTGTTGTCGTCCTAGAACATAAACTCAGGTTATCCTACGGTAATGGGCTGCATATATTTTGCTCTTTGCCCACACCTATGAGTGTAGTCCCAAGGGACAAGCTGACTAGGGTAAGTTTAACCACAAACTCAGTTAGTTACCTTCTGTCCAATACAAAACTGCAGGCTCGTGGTGACCGGCTGTACCGGGTCCGGCGACGTCTGCGTGCCGGTTTGAGCGAGGCCCTTAGCGCGGCACTCCGCTTCCGACTCTATTATCTCCGTCTATAATTAAGTATTTTATTTTATTTTATTTGGTTTCATTTGGCCGCAAAATCGACCGAAAACAGCTAATTTATGTCAAATTTGTAAACGCGCCCTTAAAAGAAATGTTAGATATAATATACCTGCGGGCTTAGTATGGCGATCCGAAGAAATAATTTTAGAGAAGAAATATTCTATCCAAATTAAGAACTATTTTGCAACGATGTGCGTTGCAAAATAGTTCTTAATCCATGGTAACAATTAGGTCGTCAAAAGAAGTCAACATTTCTAAATAGCCATATTTTTTAAGTGGCTGCCGCAAAATCTTCTGTCAAAAATGATCAAATTTTCAAGTAAATAAATGAGTTAACGTAAAGAAACTATTTGTCTTGGCCCGCCATGATGTGGAGTAGTTGACATTATTGTAAGACTATTTGACATTGAATTAAGAAAACATTTCTACTTTAGCTGTCAAAAGAAGTCATTTTGTGAGCGCTCATGCTAGGGAAGGAAAGAAATGTTGTTTCTCATAACGACGATGCATCGACTTTGCTGCCTTACAATAAGACTTATTTTGCTCGGAATGGTATCAACGTTTCTTCAATCTGTCATTTTGTCGATTTTTCAGTGTTTCAAGGGTGATGCGCACCCTAAGCCTGCAGATACTATTTATAATATGTTTGCCGCAAAGGATGTTTAGTAGTTTATTTTGCCTGGTTTCTTTGTAAGTGATGCTAAAATTTGAACTTAATAACACTTGATTGTTTTGAGTAGTACACTTGATTGAGTTTTTGAATGATTCTAAGCACTATTCTTTCCTTTCTAAACAAATATTTCAAAACTAAAGATAGGCCGTTTAAACTAAAGATAGGCAAAAGTGGGCCATTTAAGTGGGGACAGTTTTTGCGTCAACATGCCTCTTATATAATATATACTGTAGTATGTAATGTAGTATGTAAGTTATTGGCATATAAAAAGTAGATTCCATTTAATAAAGGCAGTCGCTAACGAGTCGTCAAGTGTTTCATTTCACATATCTGGGCCCATCCTCACATGACGACCCTGCCATGGGTTCTCAGGTTCAGGCGTCAAGTTGCTGCCGCGCGTGTGAATTGCATTTGAATAAACTTTGAATATAATAATGTCGTGACTGTCTCCGTGGCTATCCAGTGCAGTTGTACTAAAAAGTTTGTGAAAATAAATAAAATAATATCTAAGACTTAAGTTACCATGTGCAATTCAAATTATCCAAAAAAACAGGAAGTAGTAATTAATCAAAATGGGATCGGATCAGCTCTTAGTGCCAATACAGAACAACTACAATATCATTTGTAGAGCATCAGCATCATAATGACGATAATTCTGGCCCTGCTGGTATTGTTAGCAATTTACTTCGTCTTTAAGTGGTATCAAAATTGTCACCTCAACTGGATTGACAAGCGAATGGCCAAACATTAAGAAGATTCTCTGCTCGAAGAGACAACACTCTGATGAGTCTGGAAGGAGCCAGGTGTGCCGACTGCGCACAGAGAATCAAACCCAGGGGCCAGCAATGAAAATTAAAAAATTGTTTGTGAACAGTAATTAATGTGTGTAGAAAATAATGTCCGAGAAAATTATGTATGTATTGAACCCTAGTTTAAATATTTCTTTTTATTTTTAAAATTTCGATACTTTGAGAATTTTTGTTTAAAGATTTTTAGATGTTGCGCTACGTAAGCTAATAATGTTATGAATTAAGTGCTTACAATTTTAATACCTTTGGTAGGTACGTAATATTAGAAAATAAAAGTAAAATTAAAGTTGAATTAAATAAGTAATGTTAAAATGTAATGGCCAAAGAACTTACTGAAATTTATGAGCAATTGAAATATATAAAAGAAAACTTGATTAAATTAAATTACGAACGGAGAACGCCCGAACGATTAAAGTAAAAGTTTGAGGAGGCGAGTATTATACCTAGTCTTGCCGTAAATACTTAAACAAAGAAAGAAAAAAGTAATCTTTTAAAATACGCGACATGGTTCTAGGTGCTATCTTCATCTCCCGAGATAAAATCTTTTGCTTTCGGACAGGATTTCTTCGAATTCTTTCCCTTACTGATTTAACCACCTTTTTCGTACGAACACCAAGTGGACGGCCAGAACTTTTTCTGTCACAAACAGAGGAGGTCTCATTGTACCTATTAATAGCCCGGTACACAAACATTTTACTAATACCAAGCATATGGACAGTTTTAAAAATTGTACTTGGGTCCATATCTACTTTGTGTAATGCAATCACAGTGACTTAAAGGCTGTTCTAAACTAGTGCTGTTCTTGTAAAATCCTGTAATAAATATTTTATAGTCGCATAGCTAGATTTTAGTTTTAACTTGGAAGCTTGCGAAAGCCTACTTCTCAAAACAAAGTTTATTCAATTCAATTTACAACTATCGTTAGTGAAAATAGATGCGTAGTAATCAATTCCGTCCATTAATTGTCTAATCGAAGACTCATCGGTCTCGACGGGCAATAAACTTAATGCAGTTGATTTATATCAAAATCCACCTAGGAAAAGTTATTTTCGATCAACGTTGCGCCAAACTTAGTACAAAATTCCCTAATTTCTAAATATAATTGCCTAATCTTAGAAAAATAATTCTCAATTAACGTTAGACTTTCTGTAGTTAATAAATTCTTTTTTATCTTATCTTGTAAATTTATATCATATATTTTATAACAATCATATAATATAATACTCGCCTCCTCAAGCTTATACTTTAATGGTTCGGGCGTTCTCCGTTCAATAGATATTGATATATCAAAATAGATATTGAAAATAATGTATTTTGTTACTCGTCGAAAAGAATGTATTTATATATAAATCCAGTTACCCGATCACAACTGACGCCAGCCGCTTTTGTGAGGGAACTGCGAATTTTTTGTGAAAGAATATTCGTGCATGAATTAATTTTTATAAGATGTAAAAATGAAATATATGACGAGTTTATAGAAAAGCTAGCTAACGAAATAAAGATACTAAAAGATTGGATCGGTCCGCGATTATGTATTTTAAATGACGTAGAAATAATTCAAGATAATGATGACCAAAAGGTAATATTGAATGATTTTCATCTTCTTCCAACTAGTGGCCACGCTGGAATAGGACGAATGTATAAAAATATCAAAAAAATATTACCTTTGGTCTGGTCTAGAGAATGATGTTAAACATTAAACAAACGTTAAACTTGTAAGTTGTTACAGATAAATCAATTAAATTCTACTGCTTACCATCACCAAAGTATAGTATCTTTCTATCTTTGGAAAATACTCATAAAAGTTTAGGAAATTATTTAAGGATATAAACTAAAAATAATTCACGGTTATGGAGCCCCTGGTTGCTTGCATGTAAATTTTCCAATATTTCTCACCGTTTAAAAACTTTCCTGAACTTCCACTATTATTTCAAGACCAAAATTATCCAAATCGGTCCAGCCGTTCTCGAGTTGTAGCGACATTGGAATTGCAATCCAGTTTTAGGGTTCTGTAATACTTAAGGAACCCTTATAGTTTCGCTCTGTCCGTCCGCCTGTCTGACTGTCTGTTTATTCGATCGTCTAGGTCGCGGCATTGTTAATGATAATATCGGCACAATAAGTTAATAGAAACTCGAAACAAAAACATCAACCGGTTAACTTCAAAATTTCTAATTGTCAAATTTTCAACCATTCTTAACCATAGACAACACGTTAGCTGTCGTTACGTTACGTTACGTTTAGCTGTCTGTTGCGTTTTGTTATACCACGTTTTATGTCACGTGATACGTCCCACGGGAACGGGATAAAAAGTATCCTATGTTCATCTCCTGGTTCTAAGCTACATCTCCACCAATTATCAGCCAAATCGGTTCTGCCATTCTTGAGTTGTAAATAGTGTAACTAACACGACTTTCTTTTATATATATATAGATGTTTCCAAATGAATAATAATTCTTCTGGCAGTAGTCACCTCTTGCAGCGCGTTGACATCGTGCACGTTGTCACTGGACCTGTGCTTGACGGGCGACCACCACTCGTCGCTGTTGCCGTTGCTACGTCGAGGTGTACGTCTGTGACAGACAAGATAATAATAATATGGTATGCTATTGTTTATATTGTATGACTCCTTTAAAGATAGGAATTGAAACAAATGTCGTTACATATTCTAATTCAACTGATTAGTAGTCGACTTCATTCGCCTCAGTCCCTTTCTTTATATAAAAGAGTAATATAAGCTTGAACAAAGTAGACAAAAACTTATTCAATGCGTGTAGTCTAATTTTATGTAACAATTTTGTGAAAGTTAACAATACCATATAAATGTAGGTATAATATTATTATTGTTGAGGTAAATATATTCGCGCTGAGGTAAATAATTCACCTGCAAAACTGCAAGTATATGCGGATTTTACATTTATAATAGGTACTATAATAACGTCTAGCAATATTTATACTAGCAATTGTAACACTTAATAGAAAAGCCACAAAAATATAAAGTGTTCTAGTAAGTCCTTGTAATATATTGGTAATCTGGAATCGTTTTATTTCATCAGTATAGTGAATAACTTGTATATTTACATATAAGACTATAAATATATAAGAGTACTATATAGAGAGTAATACATATAAGTATATAAGACTATACATGAAAATTAATATTTCAAACCTTTTAAAAGTCTCATATCGAGATAGACTTTGTAACACTTTTTCAACGAAAAAACAGGGCTTTTGTCATAATTAGGATTTCATTAATAGTTGTTAAGGATTAATTACTCGACGACGTACTTAATCATCATTAGTCATTTCAAAACGATGCAACTCATTAATTGTTTTCATAACAATACCTAAAATCGCTTTAGCAAAATGACAATAACGACCAACGCGAGCAGTGAGTCACCGACTTAAAAATATCACCGATAATTAAAATAAAATTACGACCAAGACGTTATTCATAAGTCAAAACTAGTGGACGAAGTAGATGCGTTCAAAACGATATGGATTGTTTATAATTTGATTGATTGTGGACGTATTTAAAATACTACATAATATAGGCAAAACGACATTCATAATTAGATCGCTTAGATTCGCAATAGACCTTCGCTTCGAAAGTCTTCTTTAAAACACAGGCAGTCTCAGCTGAGCAGATTGACAAGGACATAATTATAATATTACTTACGTCTATTCATCGTGCGTGGTATAGGCGCAGTTGATACATAGTTTTTATTATGGGAAGTAATCCTAACCTTGGACTGACAGAGGACTCGTTGTGTATAAACCTGCCCCTCTTGCTAGGTTCCGCGCCGTACATGAATTGACTTGTGCCACTGTCGCTCTGCAACAAATAAATGAAAGTTTAAAGTTCCAAAGCATTACCAACATAAGAGCCCCCAAATTAGGCGCATAGTGCCTGAGCTATGGAGGAAAAACAAAACAACATTCTTCTTCTTTTACTTGAGTGCTTAGCCCTGGTCGATGGAGCTTCCGCCATTTATCTCTGCCACTTTCTAAAACTTGACTAAAGTATATAATTTTTCCTTGGTCTTCCTTTTCTTGTGAGAATTCTTGTGAGATTATCTGCTGTGCATCTGGAGTCGTCGCTAATTACACTACCAAGATATATTTCTATTGTATTAACATTACACATATATTTTGTACGCATTAGTTTATTAAATAAATGTAGTAAATATTTATTTGAATTCAATCACTAAGTAGTGAAGTCATCGAAATCTATTCCCGAAAAACCCACAAAAGCAATAAGGAATATGCGTAGTTTTTTTTAGTGCACTAAGCAACTACGTTCTGTACAATGTGATTTATCTATGTTATTGTAAGCGGGAAAGTAGGCGAGGGCGGTGGCAAATATAGATAATATTTCATTGTTATTAAGATTAATAATTAATAAATTGAATTAAATAAACTTACGTCATTAGTAATATCACTCTGTACAGAGAAAGGAAAACGTTGATCGTCTGAACTCGTGCCTGAAAAAGAAAATAAAATATATTTTACACAATGGAATACGCCAACTAAAGCATCAAGAATATGTTCTTTTTATGTATATTTCTATATTTGTATGGATAAAAGATGTAAATTCCTTTAAACTTAATTGTACCATTGTTAATTGAATCGAGGTCTTCTTCCTTTGGCCACAGAGTCACTTCGGACTGAGACTCTCGGTATCCGCTCAGGCATGCTGCATATTCCTCCTATAACAATATATTTTAATACAAGGCTAAAACTAACTTCCAATTTTCTTTACTCTATAGGTACGTATATCTATTAATTGTCTCCTCAGATATTAAAACTAAGTCTTAAAAGTGTATCTTATATTACATAGTAGTTGGATTTTTGTGAAACTACTTTAGCAGCGTTGAGAGCGAAATTTCAACTACACGATTTTGGATATAACGCCACCGGCCAAAGCTACCTATACTTATATAACAACTTAACTTTCTAAAGTACGGCTCAATACACAGATGGCACAGGTGTACAAATTTTAATTTTTCTATTCAGTTTTGAAGTTATGTGCTTTAGGCACGATGCGAGTATTTTTTAATTTTAAATCATAAACGGAGTTTCACTTCTGCCATGTTTTTTTTTTTATTTATTTTATCATTGATATAAAATAGGTTCGAATTTGCTCTCATACAATATAATAGTATCTTCTAAGTGTCAACATTCATGTAGTTATGCCCACACTCTTTAAATATCAACAAGCAGGTACTTTACCTGCGGCGACACCTCATCGTCAACGGGCACCAGTAGCGTCCGCTCCAGATGTCTATGGTACTGCAGACACCACGCCACACCGGTACAGCTCTCCGCATACGCCTGAACTGACTCCGCGCTGAGGCGCACCCACGTGCCGTCCTTGTTTAGCAACTGGGAAACGAACAGAGTGTAATGTCAAGGTCGCGTCACGACACGACCGGCAAGATTTTGTTTTGGGTTACATCGATTTGGTATCTACCGATTCTTCACAGAAATTCAGTCCCACTTTTGTCTCTTTCAGCGGATGCCCCATAGGTGGCTTTTGCATTGAGTTTTATACAGCTTCTATTAAATTTAACAGCCCCCATGGTCTAGTGGTTAGAGCTTGGCTCTCCACTCGGAGGTCGTGGGTTCGATTCCCGCATCAACAAAAAAAATGTTGTTTCCAAATTTGGTTAGAACAATGCAGGCTGATCACCTGATTGTCTGTCAAGAAAGATGATCCATGCGTCGGATGTGCATGTAAAAACCCGCACCTGCGCCTGATCTCTCGCCAGTGAGAGAGAGTGCTCTTGTGTTCTGTGCACACACTTAGTTGCCTGGTTTCAATAAAAACGGCCACCGTCACCGTAATCGGTGTGGGGAGTTATTATATTAAATTTAATATATCCTACCTCCTCAACGAAAGCAATATAAGCTCCCGGAGGCACTCGTCCCAACTCCTCTGCCTGTAGACTCGGGCTGGCGCGCACTCGCAAGCCAGCGCTGTACCGCGCCGTGAACCGCCTCAGCTTGGATGTAGCGACCGGCGCTTGTGGCCCTTGCGGGCGCTCGATCGGTAGCTCCTCGTCGGTGTTCTCTGCTACTTCCACTGTTATTTCCTAAGAAAAAAATATTTCAGCTATCTGAGTGCGCGGCAGTATTCATTCATAAAAATATATAACCTTCTTTTCTTGTGTAGTCGGGTAAAGAAGACGTATATGTTTTATTTCGGGAGTCATAAGTTGTGTACCCAACAGCTTTATTAATATTATTGGTGTAAATTATCATAGGCGTTATACACAGCGATCACAAATAAAGTGATAAGTATAATCTATCGAACGAACTTATTTTAATTCCTGCGGTCGGCATATAATCTCAATTAATTGGAATTTAAATTATAATAGGTCTTTTTGACGTGACAACGTCTTATAATTCGATGGAGCCGGCAGCACGTACGAAAAAACATGACTCATGCGGCGTTACCTCGCTATGCGGCGTTACCTCGCTCTGAGGCGTTGTCACGTTCAACTATCGTCAGTAAACCGACTTTACAGACAACCGATTTTTTTTACCCATTGACATATTATAACGTACTCGCGGAAGTATTGTAAACTCAAAATGAAAAACAGTTTTGCTTCGTATTGCTGGCTAAAGGCCACCCGCGGTATTGGACCAATCTTTGCCAAACTCATTCATAATATGTCTTATAACACTAAGGTTTTAAATAGTTAACAGAATCAGGCGTTACTTTGCGGTAATCCATAGCATACAATTTAATTAATATTATATCTAGCAATATCCCGCGAAAAATACCCAAAACCTGAAAAATTCGTTATACTAACGAATTTTGTTCGCAAGTCCACTTTCTGAGGATGCTCCGGGTTTGGGGCGAAACGCGCGTCGAGTTTTGTTTCACGATCTACTGATGAGCGTTAGATATTTGCATGTTTTGTCTCTGTCGCTCAGTATTAAGTAAGCAGCGACAAAACTTCCGGATAAGCTATTCGACACTTATTAGGTGATTGTGAAACAGGCCCTAACAATAAAGTTATATACCTGTGGTGCTGGCTGATCATCAAACGTGCATCTGAATATATAAGTTCCGGGGACAGTAGGCAGCCAACTGGCCACGTATGAGCCATCGGACAGCGCGCGCACGGCTATTCTTTCCACGGGCACTCGGCCGTTGCTAACGTCGGCGGCTGCGCGCATGGACCCGGCCCACGCTCCGCTAGCCACGCGTAGCTCTTCGAATGAGTAGTTTTGGAACACCTGTAAAAATCGTAAACACTAATTTTAGTAAAACGAAAATTACATGGTAAAGGATCATGGTAAGGAAGGAGGATAAATCTGATGGAACAAAAATGCCGATGGACCACCAGAAATTCAGGGAAGTCATTCTCGGGTACGTTAAAATGCGGAGTGTTTTAAGGTTCCCTAACTGAAAAATAATTATTCAGATTCACAGCACAAGCGTTATCATAATCATAATAAATCTTTATTTGCCAGATTATGGGAACAAGCTGAAGGCCTAAGGTCAGTTCAGTACAATATTTCAGCTGTGCTTAGCTTATTGTATTTCATTATTAGCTACTAAGACTTTGATATAGATTTTATTTCTATTTTTGAAGTGATATCTTATGGGAGGGTAAACCGCTTCGTTACGTAACGCGTCACGGCGCCAAATAAGATATGAGTAATTTCGAATACTAATATCAGATACGCGTAACGCAGTTACCTAGGCACTTGCATTTTTGACCAATTGGTCGGGTTCGAATCTCGGTCAGACGAAATATTTTTACTATTTTTATTTCTTGTTTTAAACACTTAGGGGTCCCATACACGGTCCGGTTTTCCTTCAGTTCGGCCTGAACGGATGCAATATCGTATCGTCTGTGTGCAATTTCGAGATCGCATCAGTCGGCCGTATGGACTGAAGCGATTCGTTCCAGTGTTGCCAACTCCGTTTTTGGGATACTACTAAACTCGCGTCGTTTTCTACTAAAAACTACTAAAAGAGTACCCATAACTATATAAAAGTTACTAAACTTAGGAATCCCTAAAAGCTTTTTTAGGATTTTGTGTTTACAAACATACATACATTTTCAGTTTTAATATTTAACCGTTAAATTAAAAAAATATAGTAGGAAATATTACGTATATAGAAATTAAATCGGTAGTTTTAAGCGACTTACGGATGCGTGCTACTATGTGCTATTATGATAAGGTGTCATAATAGCACAAAGTAGCAGGCCATTTTGCATATTATGATTACTGTCTAGCTATTTTCTACAAAACCACTACTAACAACTAAATTCCTACTACGGAGGGAATAAAATACAAAATTTAGTAGTAAAACTTTGTAAAACAACTAAGTTGGCAACATTCATTCTGACCTGTACGGATGGACTGAACGGCAATAAAATTGGACTGAACGGTAATAAAATTCGAGCATAAAATAAAACCAGACAAATGCGAGTCGGCAAGATGAGTTCCGTACAAAACGGAAAAAATCACGTTTGTTGCATGTGAGCCTAAAATTTTTATTTTATTCTGTTTTTAGTATTTGTTGTTATAACGGCAATAGAAATACCTACATCATACATTTGTGAAAAATTCAACAGTCGAGCTATCACGGTATAAGAAGATTAAGATACAGCCTGGTGACAGACGGACGAACAGCAAAGTCTCAGTAATAGGGTCCCGTTTTTACTCTTTGGGTACAGAACCCTAAAAATGGCACGTGGTCTAAAGAATTTTACTAAAGTTCATTGAAGTATTTAAAATTTTAGAGCCGCTATGGTTGATAAAATCTGAAGACTATTACTATAAAACAAAGAGAAATGTTTTCTATACCATATGGCTTGAAAAATGTGTGACACAATAATTCGGTTTCGTCGATAGCGTGATTACAATTGCAGCAAAATACAATAAATAAATAAAATAATAGCCTAAACTTTCCAAGAGCATGTAACGACATATCTAAGGAGTGTTACGTAACTATCAACGCGTAATAGGTTTTCTTTGAATTACTACAAAAGTTATTGTCATAAAGTTATTACAGAAGCTAGGAGAGCGGCGGACAGACAGACAGACGGACGGGCAGAGTGAAATTATAAGGGTTCCTTAAGTATTACGGAACCCTAAAACACGACCGAAGCTCGCGGCAATTTTCCGTGTATGTGCTCGAATCCGTTCAGGCCGAACCTTAGATTAAAACGCCTAGAAACCGGGTGCGCGCATGAAAAGTGAAGTAAATCATATTGAGCCATATCGGCTCAGTTTGTTCGAACGACCCGCCAGTTCTTAAGGTCAAGTGCTAGTGCATACATCTCCGACTATTAAAAACATTATGACGGTTTGTGTCGTTATTAGGTGTCACAATGCATCGTAAAAGAATTAAAAAAGCTTCGGACTTCTCATTTCATGTAACGTCCAAATAATTTGACTTGTATTAAACAAATATTCAAATTATAAAATTCAAATTTTAAGAGTACCTACACACTCCACAACTTTAAAGTTTTGTTTGTGTGCGTGTCGGTATGTAATGCTTACGCCTACATCTATCTGTTGCTTGCTTCATTTTGTACGATGCGTTTGTTTGAGGACTATCTAGGCGTTATTAATCTAAGGGCTGAACTGACGTCAGTTCTAACTGAAACGATCGGCCTCTCGTCTGTGGAGGCCATTACGGATTGTGTCGGGGTGCACTTTTCTTTTTGCCGACGTTTCGGCTACTTTCCAGCAGCCGAGGTCACGGGAGGACTGAGGTGTCAATTGTCCTATTAGTTATCCATATTAATATATATCAAATTTAAGTAATGACCTAAGCTTTTCACAAGTTAAACAATTTCAATATTAAATAGTTCAACTTAGAATATCACTTCCGTCGGGCGTCCCGAGACGCGCATGTTTTTTTTTATAACTTTATCACAAATTAGAACACCTATCATCTCAGTCCTCCTGTGATCACGGTTGCTATAAAGTATCTGAAACGAGGCACGAAAATAGCTACTGCATTTCTTTTTGTGGTCAATACATTAAGCTTTGTAACCTCAACATATCATAAATCACATCAATAGCCTAACCAAGAGCATGTCTAAGGAGGGTTCCGTAACTACCAACGCGTAATAAGTTTTTTTTTTTAAATGACTTCAATTACTGTCCAATTTCCTTCAAAACAATTTTCCTAAAAAGTTTTTAGCATGATCTATTATCATGGAAACTTACTAGTCAATCTACGTCTTCTTACACCGGACCCTTGAAGGGGTCTTGGGCGGGGAACCATAGTCAGGGGCTGGAGCCCCTCTACATGAAAAAAAAACAATTAAAAAGACAAGCGTCCAGTACGATTACTGGACGCAACAAAGTCACGTTTTGGGGGAAGACCCCCCGCGGCAGAACGCGGGAACAATCCTACGCGAAGTGACAGAGAGGCCAGTTTGTAGGCCGATTAGGTACTCGAAAACGGTTGACTTTGTATAAAAGTAATTTATGAAAACATGCCTTTATTTTAAAAACCCTAATCAATAATACCCCCACACGATAGCGATGGGGTAGAATGAAAAAATATTTTTCATCCCCACATCCCATGTATGTTATTTTACGATGTTAAATTCGAGATATATACACAATCTATAAATATACCAAATTTCATTCATTTATATTCATAATTACAGAAGCTATAAGCGCGGACAGACAGACAGACAGACGGACGGACAGAGCGAAACTATAAGGGTTCCTTGTGTATTACGGAACCCCTTAAAAGTAAGTTTTCTTGAACTATAAGCCATGTGCACGCCTTAGCATAATTTATGTAAGTATATAAATTTATTGAAGTAAGGGTCTACTTAAGAATATGCGTAATAATTTTTGCTGTACCCGGCATAGGCATAGCGACACAATACGCGACACGGCGTTGCATTTTAAATGCGATTAAAAATTGAACTTTATTCATTACACAAGAAGATGAAGACACGTTTCATTGTGAGTTCGAATGTGTGACAGCTCAGCTGTACAGCACAGCGCATGTGCAGTGTATGACTGATATGTCATATGAAACATGCATATGAATAAAAAGGCTTCGAAATGTTTAATATGTCAATAGTAATCGGATGTATGATGTGGATAGATTAGGTCGGATTCTGGTTTCTAGGTTTAGTATATTCATACTTTATAGCAAACTCTATCTCATACTTTACTCATATTTATAACAAAATTACGAAACGGCTTGGCCGATTTTTATGAAATTTTGCAGATGTGTTCGATAGGTGTGAGAATAGGTTGTAAGCAATTTTACAACGATGACCCAACCCAATAAATGTTTTTTAATTCTTCTTTATTTTATTATTATATTATTTGACATTAAAAATGAATATATCCCTTAATTTTCACCCTTCTAACACCTGCCCCCATTGTTTAATAGTCATATTAGTAGGTATCTACTAATATAATAATCTTCAACCCTCAGTAGTCGCTAACTCTTTCACACATCTCCTGTAGCATGGACCGTAGGTTGTAGGAGTAGGAAGTAGGAGTAGGTAGTAGGTGTAGGTAGTAGGTGTAGGTAGTAGGTGTAGGTAGTAGGTGTAGGTAGTAGGTGTAGGTAGTAGGTGTAGGTAGTAGGTGTAGGTAGTAGGTGTAGGTGCAAACCCGTTGCGGGCTCCAGCTAGCTGTTGAATATTTGAAAACAAGCAAAAGCATTACCACAAGATAAAATGGAATGGAAGGTTTTAATTCACGTATTAACAGCACACGCATTTTTTAGGGTTCCGTAGTTCACGTCTCGGAACCCTTATTTATGGTTTCTTTATGTCCGTCCATCCTCTTCAGATTACCTTCCAAACGGTTCATGCTAGAATTATGAAACTTTGCAGAGATTTGGGTATTTACCACGTCGACAAAGTGCTAAAATAAAATCAGGAAAAATATATATTTTTTGGGGTACCTCCCCTACGTGTAAAGTGGAGATGATTTTTTTCTCGCGTCTACCCCATAGTGCGTATAATTAGATAGTTCTTTTAAAAACATTTTTTTGATGTAGGTATCCATATAACTTCGTACAAAAATAATGAAATAATGAGTAAACATGTAAAATATTGGTATAATTATACGGAATCTTACTCGCGCGAGTCCGACTCACGCTTGGCCGGTTTTAACAGAAAGATAAGTAAACTTAGGCCTACCTTCATCATAGTTATGGCGTGAAAGCGCATAGTGTCTCGAACAGTGGGTTGATACGACACGTTGGGGAAATTGCACTTGTGCACTGATACCGAGTTTCTTTGTCTCGAACTCTTGTCCTCTTGACGCTGTACCACCATCTACAAACAGAATTCATACAATAGGGTACTTTACTAGTTTAATTAATTTAATTTAAATGTGTTGATGAATAGACTAGTGTTGCCCAAAATCAGTATTGGTCTTGTTCTTGCATTTACGAAAGACCAAGGCCAAGACCGCCTAATTTTAAAAAGACCAAGACCAAGACTGACTGTGCTACTACTGAGTGTCGTTTCAGGGAGTACGGGGTATACGCTTAGGGACTCTATAATCTATGGACGCAAAATTTTTTTTTTTTTTTTTAATTGGACTTATGCGAATTACGAACAATTCGATAAACATACATAGCGAATGAATATATCCATTAAAAGAAAAAAGAGTGCATCCCTAGTTTTGACCATCGGCACTTTGATAGTGCGCGGCGCCAAATCCCAACTGGTGTCAGTTGGTTTTTCGAATTTCTCATTAAATATTTAGACATTTATTAATTTGGTTGGTCTTAACTATGGCTATGTTAATTCAAGCTCAAAATGTACCTACTCTGTTACGTTGTTCTAAGATCTAAAGTAACGTTTAATAAATAGCAATAGGCTAATAGGTAATTGCGAGACTTGCGAGACTCTTGCTACAAGACCAAGACTGGGGGCGCAAGACCAAGGTCAGGTGTATTGGCGCAAGACCAAGACTGGCTAAGTCTCGTCTTGTTCTTGAACTTATATCTAAAAGGAAAATTTCAGTACGGGTATTTCAGTTCACTCGAGAAAAAATTTAAGCGAAAAAAATATCTTGCCCAACTCTTTTTAAAACTTTTTATGGCTATGAAAAATGTAAGGCTTATTATCGCATTGGCTTCACACCGACCGTATTTCGCTCTCTTCCTTATTGCAAGTTTAAATTGTTTGTATCTTCGTTATTGTTAAAGATGTAAAGAAATGGATTTTAGATCGTTTATAACGAAGACATTTTGCATCGACTAGGTCACTAGACAATACTTTTCTTGTAAAATAGCATATTGTTTAGCTTAGCAAAAAAAATGTATTATTTAGAAGATTCAGGAAGGTATTTCTCCTTGTTGATACGTTATAAGTACAGATAGGGGTTGCAATCCGGATACCGGCGTTAAATAAAATTAAGAATTTTTCGAATCTTGGTTACAATTATGAAAAAATAAATATTTTAAACATAATTCGACATTATTTGTTGTACCTACTGTTGAAATTATTGACACATTTTTCCATGTTATACAGATTATTTGATAGAACGTAGTTTATCCGTTAAATCGAGGGATGAAGATCTGCTATAATATGTAAGTATTGCCGATATTGGACTGTTTCTATATCTACATATCATATTCACCATTTTATATATTTTTTGAGTAGTAGTAGGTGACTCACTTTATAAAAACACTGAATATGGTTTCAATTGCTCAAGTAGTAAGAAGTAGAATTAGCAAATCTAAAACCAATTTAAACCTGTATTTTTTATATTTTATGAATACTTTACTTACGAAACATACTATTGCACTTTTAAGTTTCTACAACCATAGAACGGCAAATTAATATGACAACTTAAAAAGAAATGTAGTGGTTTAACTAAATTTAATTATCTTCTAAATAATGTATACCTAAGTAATACCTGAATCTTATCTCTGTGGTATCTGAATAAATCCTTTAAAAAATTTGGGAAGTAGTTTTGGATCTCGATAATTACTGACTGCCTGGTTAAAGATAGTTTTGCCGAATAAATAGAGGTAATAACAAAGTACATTTTATAAATAAAATTAACTCGATTAAACTAACCTAACCTAACCGGTCAGTTGAAAAAATCTACGCTCCTGTTTTTGCGTAGACGTAATTATTTTTAGATAATATATTTGAGATATGATGTAGGTGTCAAAAATAGCACAACGGCTTGTTCAAACCAGTGTTCATTTTTTTAGTTATGTAGTTTTCATCGTTTGGTCGCGGAACCTTCAAAGTGCAATGACGAGTAAATCTTACTATTGATTTGTAAAATGTTAAAATAAAGATCTTAAAACAGTATCGAGTTTAAATTGTGCTTAGATTTATTAATTGTACTATTGTTTTGTGTAACTAACGAGGGAATTAAAAGCACCATTTGGGTGTTTTATTATAATCCAAACAGGTGGGGGTTTTTACTTTGAGGTCCAATTTCGACCATACATATGGGGCTTCCAATGATTTGTCATCACTCCCCGGATCTCAATTTAAAGTATTTTCAGTTTCCTACGTTTTACTAAACTTTACTAATTTGCCTACGTTAGTTTCGAAACACTTTATGAAAACGGTGGTGGCGGTGGAGATATTTATAAAAGCTTTGAAAAGGTCACAGGCTATTCCACTTTTTTATATTTCTTTACTGCTGGAACATTTAGTATCTAACAAGATCTCACCTTAGCGAACAAAGACTTGACGATTTTATGTTTTTCAAGATCAAGTACCTACCTTAAAGAACCGTAAGCTAGTACTTACCTTATTTCCAGTACCTTATGTCTATTAAGGTGGAACGATTCCCATACTAATATTCCGGCCCAATTTCTGAGGCAAATGGTAATAATAATGCATGAAGTTGTGCGCAGCTATGTCCTTTCTATTAATTGCGCTCGCAGATTGAAGAAAATAAAGAATTTTCATACAAAAATCTAATAAAAAACGATTGAAAAAAATCCTTAATTATACGCATGTGTGTGTGATAGAATTTGCGTAAATACACAAGTTTTTGCGACGTTGTCATTCGAAATAATGTGTGACGAAGATAGCCTATGCTTCTATCGCATGTGCGCGACGTTGTCTGGTCTACTCTGTCATATTCGCGCCGCACCAATATACATAATTTCTAATTTCTTCAAATCTTTTGAATCATCGTTGACAATGTTGCCAATATAAACAATTTTCCCTAAATTAGTTTGATTGTTAGACCAATGTTACGTTATACACCTTGCAAATAATTTTCTTTACTCTTTTTTTATTTTTTGAAATAAAGATAGTCGTGTAGTGCCTCGCATTTTCTCAATTGATCTAGATCATTTAGGGAATTGACGTTGCAATAAAAATACGATAACTTTAGTCTATATAAGGTAATTCTAACACACGGATATAGCAACACTGCCGTTCCGCGTTCGTGCGTCAATGATTGTTGCTGTAACAAGATGTTTTTTATCGTTTATGTTTGTGTTGTTTGTGCCTTGTGAATTGTGAAATGAAAAACTAAATCTGGAAAAAATGGGTCCGTGTCGGACATCTAGTGCGCGTTATAAAAAGCACACATATTCAGGGCCGAAAAAGTCTCTAAAGCAAGTTCGAGCTCGACTAAAACGACATCATGACAGTGATCTAATGTCGTAAGACGTATAAACTATAATTACAGTCCGCGTGCCATCGATTTTTGTGTAACAATAAATTGTTTATTCAATATGCACATCTTTATCACTTACACTCGTTGTTTTATTTCAGTCGTGACAAGGTGTGGCGCGAAAAAAACAACTCCACAAAATGAAACACCGGGAATTGCTAGGTTAGTTTGTGCAGCATGTATACTCATATTGTTACTGGGACCTAGTATTGACTTGAATTTGGTTTTCACAGAGATAATAGTGTGAAAACTTACAGCAGACAGAAACCAATTTGACGAGTGGAGGCTACTTTCGATACACAAACATTGTCTCAAACATCAATTCCTGTCACTAATACTGAAACTGAAGCATTGGAAATAAATTGGCCAATGCTTGATCCGACGTTGGAAAGTCACAAGTTGACTATTGAGAAAACATTTGATAATAAGTTAGCTGGTCTGTCCGGAATTCTTATTTTTAGAAACTTTTGTTTCCATTAATAGATTGTAACGAACGCATTATGGTGCATAATATGTATAGTGACTTTATTTCTTTTGTTTCAGGAGTTGTGCAGGATGAGGATGCAATAATAGAAGTAAAATGTTTTCCATCTCTGCACCGCAAAAATCAAGACATCAGTAATGCTGCCAAGAATAACAAAAAGTTTCCCATTATTGAAAACAATGGAATCTTGTGTTTAAAACCAACTCACAATTATTATTATTAGGTAGGTTTTATAATTAAGATTTTTCTTTTTACACTACATGCCATATTTTGTGCATATAATACACTAAGAAAAGATGTGAGGAGTACCTATTGAATAAACAAACATTGTATTTTCAGGTCCAGCGACAACGAAGAAGGCCAAATGCTACTTCATATGCTTTATAGACGTGTCATCACCTATAACAGTAATAGAAGTAGCAAAGAATGAAAATTTCATTAATAGTATGATTCCACAACTGGTGAAATTTTATAAAACCTCAATAGTACCAGAAATCATACTTAGGCGAATCCCTAAAGGTGAAAAATGCATTGATCTGCAGTAATGTGTAAAAAGGGATGTAAATAAACGTTTAATAAACGGTTTTGAATTCAATACACTTCACTTGTTTTATTAAGTTTTTATCATAAAATAATATAAGGATACACATCTACATGTATTTCTTTAATATAAATTGTTTATACAGAACAATGATTAATAAAATTAATGATAAAAATGAAATAAAATAGATTTTAAAACTCTATGGCCGAGATACGAACCCTGAACTTTAGGAACTATATTACAAGTGTGTATACCGTTATGCTATCGTCACTTAGTCGATAATTGCAAAATTATGTATTACTAGATAAGTAACAGAGAATGGTTAGCAAAGTCATGCATGTGTGAGTGATAAGTCAAAATACGATAAATACCCATTTTTTGCAAATTATTGTTCAATTAATAAATTTATTTACATTTCTATTGCTTCATAATTATAATATTAGTTCGCGGAATCGTATTCCAAGTTAAAAATATGTAAAGCGAATTCGAAAAGTAAAAAAAACCACAAAAGTGCAGAAGTGGTGCCATCTAGTTTTTATTGGGCGTCCCTAGGACCCTGTCGTTCAACCTTAATGTTGATTTATAATATTTTAAATGGGTATAATAATAATAACCGAGTACATAATTAATTGTTTTTACGCACTTTGTTAGATTTTATTATGATATCAGCTTTGCATATTCAATAAATATTTTTAATAGGTACGAGTGTGTACCTTGTTCCAAATAAAATATTAACTATAAAACTGAACATTGAAGGAATTTATGAAGTAATTAAAAATATTACTAAAAGTGAAAAACAAATCCGCGCCGCATGCTTGCCTGTGTACTGTTGTTTTCACTATTCTGTCGGCACTCCCGGAGTGCCACTGTTTTTTTTCTAATATTAATTTGGTTAGGATTATATTAAGATTTGGTTATGATTAAATTAAAACAAAAATTAAAATTAAAATCAATTCATAAAATCACACTAATAAGATCCTTAAACAACCTAACCAAGAGCATGACAGGATATGTCTAAAGAGGGTTCCGTAGCTATCAGCGCAAAATATTGGCCGATTTCACTCAAAATAATTTTCTAAGACAATTTTTAGCGTGACCGATCAGCATGGAAACTTACCAATTTCTGTCTCTGAGTAATGCTAGGGCTAAACCACTTTGGAGACCCATCACTGGAAAATTGATGATTTTGTAAAAAGCCACGCATAAAAATCTTGACTTCATTTAAAAATACCTATTCGACGACACCCCACACGATGGGGTAGAATGAAAAAATATTTTCTCCCCACTTCACATGTATGGAGATTGGAGAGCCACCCCTATAATATAAAAATATTATAATTTTATAATGACAAAACCGAGACTCATACACAATCTGTAATTATCAAATTTAATCCATTTATATTCATAATTAGGTACAGAACCTAGAAGTTCGGAAAAACAGACAGAAGGAGAGAACCTATAAGGGTTCCTTGAGTACTACGGAACCCTACAAAAATTTAAAACGAGTATATCGTGGTTCACTCATTTACAAATAATTAAGAAGGTGCAAAGTACACCACAAGGCTACAATCCTGTTTCTGCTAAGTTCCAGTAAATTTTAGAGCATCTAAAAATGTCTACGTTCTAGCCTAAACTAATTGGCAGCCCAAGTAGCTTAAAAGTGCTGTATATCAGCTGTATTACTGTCCACAATGGAATCCAAAGGGGTACTAGCTAGCTTAATAAGAGCGCTGTATAGGCACTGTAACAGCTCATATAACTTTGATTTGGGCACAAATAAACAGGTGTTACCTGAATAACTATGCCATTTGCTGTATATCAGCATTGTATCAGCAATATTAAAGGTAACGGTTGTCTGAATATTGGCTGATTATTCGAAAATGTGTTACCTTTTATACTGCACAAAATACACGTTCGGGTAGTTTTGAAATTTCTACGGAGCTCAAAGTTCACAAGTGCCAAAATTGTGAACAATTTTTACCCTTAAGGTCGCTTAGTTTATTTTGATTTGTTGTATTGTGTTCACCATTTTGTGCGACTTATGACATAAAATAATGGTGTATAATATATGAATGGCAAATACTATATGAATATATAAGAAAATTTTCACGCGCTCTCAAAATATCACTGTTTACTTGAAAATTATACTTAGTGTAAAATATTATGTTGATCATAAATGGATAACAACGGTTTTTTATTATTTTGCTTTTATAATTTGTCCTTATGTTGTTTGCGTATTGCTGATTTTCAGTACATATTCTATTTAAACCAACTCAAACTTTCGATAAAAAACAAAGATAATTTTTTCATTCAATAAGATACATAGAATTATAACCTGAAAATGTCGGACAAGCAATGTGATCACAATTACCGCTATGGGCTGTATAAGTTATCCACTCGTGGTACATAAATCAGTAATGAGCCGATACCTGTAGTCATGGTGTAATACAAGTCAGCCACAGATTCATGTACACTTTATAGCGGGTAACATGTACGCAAATTATGCAACTAATCAGTTAACAGTACTAATGTGTAATCTTCATTAATTTTTCGACGTGTTCCACCAGTTCTTCTTTTATCTTTCCACGTTATGGACAATACAATTCCAAGTGTATATCACAATATTCGTACTATAGGTATATGGCAGACGAATTAACTGGATATTTAATACCTACACAGCGCTGAATAAATATGTTTTTAAAGTCCCATATAACTGCAATAGCATCCAACTAGTACATGTTTTCAGCTGTAATGGGAATAATGGGAATAATGAGTGCTGTAATTTTGCATCATAAGAGTACTCTTATTTAAAATTATTTAAAAAATAAATAGCCCACATGACCACTATGGGTGTACACCCATAGTGGTCATGTGGGCTATTTAAGCGCTGTTATACGATTGCGTGTAACTAAGCTGACTAGCACTGCTAAAGTTCTACTTTATGCAGCAAGACGCATTAATCGACGTCAGAGGAGAACTGATTGAATTATAGTAGCTCTCATGTTCATTCTTAAAATTCAAGTGGTCTGGGGGTACACTTGTGGCCTTCAATTCAGAATATACCTGAGTTAAATTCCACGGAAATGCTTTACTGCAGCTTGCAGTTCTATTTATTGCTAATACGAGGGCTGCACTAAAAGTATCGGAAATGGAATATTTCCACTGTTCCTGACATATTAAAATCTTTTTAATTTAAAACTCCTTGGTTTTAAGAATCGAATACCGTTTATTTATTTAAAAAAAGATTCTCGGTCTTGTCACAAGGTCTTGTCAAACTTGTTTAGTCGTTTAGAAAATGGAATTGACTCGAGAAAATTCTAGAGCGATGATTTATTATGACTTTCGAAGTGGTTTAACACAAAAACAGTGTGTTGACCGGATGATTTCCGCATTTGGTGATGAAGCCCCATCCAAAACCACAATTTATCGCTGGTTTGCTGAATTTCAACGTGGACGTGTCAAGCTCAGTGATGATCCCCGTCAAGGTCGTCCAAAAACTGCAGTCACCCAAGAAAACGTTGATGCTGTGCGTAAGCTGATTGAGGAAGATCGACATGTGACATACCGCGAAATTCAGGCAACTTTAGACATTGGCATGAGTCAAATACAAATAATCTTGCATGAACAATTAGGTGTAAAAAAGTTGTTTTCCCGATGGATACCGCATTTGCTCTGTGAAGAGCAAAAAGCGGCTCGCGTTACTTGGTGCGTCAGAACTCTCGAAAGATTCCACGCAGGATCCTCAAATGCTGTATACAACATCGTATCAGGTGACGAATCCTGGATATATGCGTACGAACCCGAAACAAAAAACCAGTCACGAGTTTGGGTGTTCGAAAATGAGTTAAAGCCAACAAAAATTGTTCGTTCACGGAGTGTTGCAAAAAAAATGGTGGCCACGTTTGTCTCCAAAACCGGCCATGTTGCGACTATTCCTGTTGAGGAACAAAGATCGGTTAATGCAGAATGGTATGCTAACATTTGTTTGCCACAGGTCGTTTCTGAACTCCGTAAAGAGAACTGCAACCGCAGCATCATCCTCCATCACGACAATGCGAGTTCTCACACCGCGCACAGAACAAAAGAGTTTTTAGAGCAATAAATCATAGAATTATTAGACCATCCGCCGTACAGCCCCGACCTAAGCCCTAATGATTTCTATACTTTCCCTAAAATAAAGAATAAATTGCGTGGTCAGAGATTCTCATCACCTGAAGAAGCTGTGGACGCCTACAAAACGGCCATTTTGGAGACCCCAACTTCCGAATGGAATGGTTGTTTCAATGATTGGTTCCATCGTATGGAAAAATGTGTCAAATTTCGCGGAGAATACTTCGAAAAGCAATAAATACATTTTTAAATAGTAATGTTGTGTCACTTCCTTGATTCCCGAAATTTTCAGTGCCGCCCTCGTAGCTCTACGCTGCGCTTGCTGCTTTACAGTGTGGTATCTGTGACGCGTCATAGCGTTAATATACAGGTGAAAGAGTAATTTTCAGCAATTGCAGTTATAGTGTACTGTTATACCTCTTTATAAACGCTAAAGTTACCGATGTTATCCTTTGTGACATCTTATAGGTAGTGCAGTTTTGTGCTACTTGTGAAAAAATTAGGCATTTATTAACAAAACTTAAAGAATTTCAGTTATCTTCGATCTCAAAACAAGATTTTAAAAAATTAGACTAGAATAATAAAATATTTCAATTTCTTTTCTCTCGGTGAAATCTTTACAGCAAAATTGACTATTGAATTCCTTTTAGAATTTTTAAGCAGATACATAAGAAAATAAAATATGAACATTTTCGCGCTTCTTCCTTCTTCAGTCTCCACTAACCTCAACTTTAAGAGCCGGTGACGCCACCACCTCTCCATACTGATCCCTAATCAGCACAGGCAGACTGATTCGTGTAGCCGGTCGGACGGGGGTCTGCGGTGCTTTCAGCTCGCACTTGGAAGGTTCCACCCTGGATGTTGGAGCCAGCCACCGCGCGAGGCGGCCGCCAGCCGTACTTTCCGCGCCGGCCACGAAATCAGCCAGGAATTGACGCTCCGTGGACACGCATCTGTTGACAAAAGAAAATATCATATGTTGTATAATAAAATATTATATGTTGCCAGATTTTTTTCCCGCCAATGACTTGTATTACACAATGACTGAACGCAAATAAACTATTTGTCTAGAAGCGCCATGATGTGAAGTAGTTGACATTTTTGTAAGACTGTTTGACATTGAATTAAGAAAACGTTTCTACTTTAGCTGTCAAAAGAGGCCATTTTGTGAGCTCATGCTCGGGAAGAAAAATAATGTTATTTCTCATAACGACGATGCGTCGACCCTGCTGCCATACAATAAGACCTATTTTGCTCCGAATGGTATTAATGTTACTTCAATCTGTCATTTTGTCGATTCTTCGGTGTTTCTAGGGTGCCTATGCTAAGCCTGCTTGGTCATCCCTAACTGTCTACCTCGGTTATGAAAAAAGAAAGAAGTGAACAGAAATCGTCAAACAACCTGATCACTAGATAATTGTAACCAATGTAAAATAACACTAACATTGTGCTGGTTTATGAATACGATTTAAATTATGCGAAATATATTCATCTTCAGTTAAAGAAAACATTACGCAGTAAACTATTGCTGTACGATATGAATATGGAGTCTGCATTCAAAATAGCACATATTGTATGAACATTTCATGTATTATGTAATTTATGTAGGTACCAAAAAAAAATTGAAAATCCAGATGTTTTCGAGGTAATATTTAGCTAAATCCGTGGCGCTAGATACTTTTAGCGGCGATAGATATTAGAGATTCAAATATTTTCGTAACAATTCTTAGCGACCGCCTACTTTTAGACCCCTATTGCATGCGGGCGAGACGATTTTATATTAGTCACTAAACTTTTAATACCTGTTAGGGCTGTAAATTGTGCACATTTTATGACTAATCGGTATTTAGGTGAATAAATGACGTTCTTGAAAGCTCATTACACTTCATTCCCGTCAATCCCAACATTAAAAGTTAACGCGTAAATTGTTGCATTGCTTAGGGCTCGAGCTGAGTTTAACAAAGCTAAAAGCTTTCCGGAATTAAAATTGACATCCTCTCGTGCCCTAGATTGGAGTTAAAAGGTTAAGAAAGCTATATAGACCTTTGTTAGTGTTTCAGTTTCTTGTATGATATTTAATCCTTGATGCAGCTTTTCTCCGTTAATTAAATTTTAGCACCGTATTTTTTATTCAAGATTAAGGTTTTCTTTTAAAATTATGTAATACATTGTAACTGTGGGTATTTGAAAAAACTACACTTACTACTGTTTAGCTAGTTGGTCTGCTACTTTGGTAGATAACTTACGTACTTTAAGTCTACTCAGAATGAAATGTCATAGAATTCAAATCAATTCCAGTTTCGGTGTAGGTAAGTAAAGCTAAACTAAAATATTTGATACGCTGCAAGTCCGAAAGATAATATTTTTCTTCCAGTAAACGAGCATTGCAAACATACTGCACTAAGACACTTTTCGTCGGTATTAACAGTCGATTGTGAGAATTTCAAGTACACCAATTTAATTGGAATTCGCGTATCAGCTTAACGTGTAGAATTTTCCAAAGAAATACACTTTACAGAGATACACTTCACGGTTTCGAAGATATTATTAATGTACTTCTATTGAAATACACTTCTTCTTTAATATATAAGCTAATTGCTATAAATATTGTTTGTCTCAAAGAAGTGATTTAAAAAATATTTTTATGCTAGTTTAAAATTAATTAAAATTATTACTAACCTTAATTACCAATTATTATATTTTAAGAGATTTTTTTTTAAATATAGAAACCGACGTCCAAAGTAAAAGCAATAACATTAATAAAATCACTAAAAAGCATGAAATACTTATTATTATCGAAATAGTTCACCTTTTAAATTGTGCTAAAATCTTGCTATTTTTCTACTCAATATTCTTATTTTTCATATCGGTACCAGCCAATTTCAACGTGAGTTCTTTAAAATATTATTTGTATGTATACACGTGGTTGTATTAAAATTAATGTTTTTTTAATCAAAGGATTTATACGATTTGGATTATGAAGGAATGGATATGGAGGAAGGAAGGATAGGAATATGGAGTTTACACTAAAAAGTAAAATTTGGTGTGCAATACAAAGCGACCGACGCATCTTCGGCTAACATCGTGTGACACCGTACCGTGTGACCGTGTGACATCGTGAATTCGATTTTACTCCCATAGATTTTCATAGTACCCCGGGCTTATATATGAAAATCGTTTCTGGAGGAGTAAACTCCAAAAGACTCTTCAATAGAAATATGTAATTGTATGTGTATTTAATGAGAATACAATAATTCGTACTCCTGAGATATAACCACTAAAAATGGCCACGACCATTGACTGTCACTTTAAGTGACAGTCAATGGTCTTGGTCTTGGTAAAGTATCCGTTTATATGTAAGGAAAAATTATTTAATTTCTTTAAAGGCTTATAGGTAATGATATATTTAAAATATACGAGTAAAACAAATGAATTCTATTAACAGAAACATTCTTATTTATTTGTATTTTTCTCATCTAAAAAGAACAATTAGTAACAAAAACTACGGCAATTAGTTCATTAAGAAGTAACAAGATTTTTCGGAGACGGACGGAGGATTAGTTAATTGGCATTTGGCACTAAGGTCGAGGCTATTTCGTTACTTATTGATTATAGTGTTTACAGTAGTTTAAGATAAACAATAATGATTGTTTATCTTAAACTACTTATCATTTTTCTCAATTCTACTTAGATAACTTCTCATACCTAATTCTAAGATATTAATGTTTTTCTTCACTTCGGCCGGAACGGATGCAAAATCGTATCGTCTGTGTGCAATTTCGAGATCGCATCAGTCGGCCGTATGGACTGAAGCGATTCGCTCCTGTGTTGACAACTCTGTTTTTGCAAAACTACTAAACTCGCGTCGTTTTCTACTAAAAACTACTAAAAGAGTATCGATTACTATAAAAAAAGCTACTAAACATAGAAATCCCTAAAAAACAACAAAAAATCACTGCATTTTCAGTTTTAATATATTGAAAATATAATAATTTTACCGCAAAAAAATAAAAATATACTAGGAAATATTACGTAATATAGAAATTAAATCGGTAATTTTAAGCGACTTACGGACTACTATATGCTATTATGATAAGGTGTCATATAGCATATTCAAAATGGCGTGCTACCATAGTATTTTGCATATGATTACTCTCTGGCTACAAAACCACTACTAACAACTAAATTCCTACTAAAGAGGGAATAAAATACTAAATTTAGAAGTAAAACTTTGTAATACAACTAAGTTGGCAACACTAACTCTGACCTGTACGGATGGACTGAACGGTGATAAAATTCGAGTGTAAAATAAAACCGGTTAAGTGCGAGTCGGCAAGAGGGGTTCCGTACAAAACGTAAAACATCAAGTTTTTTGTATGAAAACTTCAATTTTTAATTTTATTTTGTTTTTAGTATTTGTTGTTATAACGGCAATAGAAATACCAACATAATTTGTGAAAATTTCAACTGTCGAGCTATCACAGTATAAGAAGATTAAGATACAGCCTGGTGACAGAAGGACGGACAACAAAGACTCAGTAATAGGGTCCCGTTTTTCCCCTTTGGGTACGGAACCCTAAAAATGGCAACGTGTTCTAAAGAATATTTATTAGAGATCATTTAAGTGTTTGAAACTTTAGAGCCACTATGGTTAGTAAAATCTAAAGACTATTACTATAAAACAAAGAGAAATGATTTCTATAACAATTATGACTGGAAAAATGTATGGCACAATAATTCGGATTCGTCGATAGCGTAACTACAGTTACAGCAAAATACAATTAATAAATAAAGTAATAATATAACCAAGAACATGTCACGACATTTCTAAGGAGGGTTCCGTAACTATCAACGCGCACTAGGTTTTCTTTCAATTACTTCAAAAGTTATTGTCATAAAGTTATTACGACGAGGAGAGCCGACAGACAGACAGACGGACGGACAGAGCGAAACTATAAGGGTTTCTTAAGTATTACGGAATCCTAAAAACACGACCGAAGCTCGTGGCAAACCAGATGCGATTTTCCGTGTATGTGCTCGAATCCGTTCAGGCCGAACTTTAGATTAAAACGCCTAGAAACCGGGTACGCGCATGAAAAGTGAAGCAAATCATACTAAGTCATATCGGCTCAGTTTGTTCTAACGACCCGTCAGTTGTCAGGCGCTAGTGCATACTACATCTCCCGACTATTTTTAGAGTCGGACATCATGACGGTTTGTGTCATATACGTACGTTATACATATACGTTACATATACGTTATAGGGTGTCACAATGCATCGGAAAAGAATTAAAAAAGCTTGGGACATAACATTCCATATGTAAGTACTACAACTTGACTTGTATTAACAGCCAAATATTTAAAACATTTTAAAATAAAATCAAATTTTGTCGTCATCTTGCTGCCCTATTGTGAATTGTGAAAATGTTACTAGTAATAAGAAATTTATTTCAAAATTTTCATGGCTAACTAATAATTGTAACTAAGACAAAGTTTTTAATGTTTACAAATCGTGTTTAGATGGTTTAAAATGAAATATAAGTTATATTTTTACATCTCACGATATTAAGAAAAACAAATACAATAATTCAAATTTTAAGAGCAACCTTTTCTGTGGCAATTGTCCCTTAAAACTGTACACACTCCACAACATTAAAGTTTTGTGTGCGTGTCGGTATGTAATGCTTACGCCTAAATCTATCGGTTGCTTGCCTCACTTTGTACGATGCGTTTGTTTGAAGACTATCTAGGCGTTATTAATCTAAGGGCCGAACTGACGTCTGTTCTAACTGAAACGATCGGCCTCTCGTCTGTGGCGGCCTTAAAGCGTGCTTTTTTATGTTACCTCTAAAACTCCCTGGGAATCGACTGACTTGATTCATTGACTGCATTGATGATTTATTTGTACTTCGACTAGACTTTGGACTTGACGATTTAGAAAAACGGTGTTGAAAACATAAACGAAAATTATTTTTCCGGCCATTTTAACTTGACACTGGCAATGATTTAGTACTATAACGCCTCATATACCGCCATGTAAAAAAAAGTAACTATAAATAGTTTTAACACATTAATTAATAGGAAAGACAATGGCGTAATTATTATTGTTACGCTACGAGACTCCAAGTATTAGCTAAAGATAATACAGTGAACGTAAACACACTATACAACGACGGTTATATCAGATATTATGAACTTGTAAGTACAATAAGTTTTACAATAGACACGACTTAATAGCAACTTCTAAAGTTTCTACATAGAATTTTTCATTCTAAAGATATATGCAGTAACTAATAAGGGCTAAACTTGAGGAATACGTACCAGAGGTAGAGTTAAAGCTGATCGTGTTGAAGAAAGTTAATAGTTTATTAGAAATATACCTCTTAATATATAAAATAGAATAGTTTTCATTACGTTTTAATACGTGAATGGTTGCCGCCTACTTTGTAGATTATCAACACTTTTTATTGACTAGCTTTCGCCCGCGGCTCCGCCCGCGTAAATACAGTATCCCACGGGAACACTACTTTTTCGGGATAAAAAGTATCCTTTTTTTAATCCAAAGCTTAAACTACTACCATACGTAATTTCATCGAAATCCGTTCGTACTTTTTGCGTGAAAGAGTAACAAACATCCATCCATCCATCCATCCATCGAGCCATCCATCCCACACAAACTTTCGCATTTTTTCCTATCCAATAAAGTATCTCTTGCGTACACCTACTCCTACTCATGGTACGTAATTTTATGTTTTGAGTTGATTTTCTGTCCTGTTTTTATGACTTTTGTATGTAAGTCGTTGTTTTATTTGTGGTGTAATGTCTCATTGTGTCAAATAAATGTTTATTTATTTTATTTGTAGGATAGTAGTCTAAATATGACTCCCAACTCCCAAGTCCCAATTAACACTCCCAAGGAATATCACAAGTTACCAGCTAGAAATTAACCAAAACCTATTTGATGTTCATTTTGACTGACCGTTATTTCTAGAACAAAACAACATTCATACACTGAATTATACTACAAATTATTGATATTTGTATAATTAAGTAACCGTTAGCAATCGATTGAGCATCCAATATCTGTATCTGTTAGTGATTGACCGGTGAACTCGCGGTGCGAAGGTCCAGTAAGGACGTAGGGTTTAACGATGCTCCTCGCTCGCTTTATAAGCTTTATCTGGCGCGGTAGGCATGTGCCAGTGCATGCTGCACTGAACGATATCGATTAATTTTTTAACCGCCTTCAACAAAAGGAGGTTCTTATTATAAACGTTAATAGAATGTAATTTAATATTTTGGTGGCAGTGTTAATTTAATTAATTTAACAGTATTGAATCATAATTTATTATATAATTTTCAATACATAGTCACAAATTGAAAATTTAATGTAACCCTGTGCAAATATCACGTCTGAATGAGTAGGAATTTTGTAATTAGCTCATAAATTTTATGTTAGTTCATTGTTATGATTTAGGATACGCTGTATTTTCGATACCATCCCAACTGTGTTGTGTTTAGAACCTAAACTAAGTATTGTTATAAAAGTCATGATTTAAGGATCTAGAGAAAGTTGTTCCCTTAAGTAGAGCGATGTCTGCTTATGTTTGTGAAAGTCTAAACTATAGTATTGTTTAAGGCACACTAAATAATAAAATAATTACTATGACAAGGCGAAAGACTTATCAGAAAATAATGTTTTCATTATTACTGCAATTAAAGGCTATCTTGAATTACATGGTATTAGTAATTTGTTACAAAAATTATTGATACTATTATAATCAAACGTGATCAATATATGCAATTAGTTCATAATACACGTTATTCGCTAACTACATTAGATGTGAGAGTGTTAATAAAATATTAATCATCGAACTCGATAAGAGCGTATGACATCACTATCTAGAGAATCAGCGGCAATATGGTAGCGGCGGCAGCTCTCTCGGGCGGCCGTCAGTCCGTGCATGTCGTCCGTCGCGCGTGGTCGGACGCGCGAGTGCGCGGTATGTCGCGCCTGCCAGCGTTGCTCGTGCTGAGCGCTCTGCTCACCGCCGCGAGTGCCGATCACAAGTATGGCGTGTGCAACCTGCCCTACTGCCAATGCACCCCCGGCATGCATCCCTCCTGGACCACCGTCAACTGCACCGTGCCCTCGGATCAGGTAGGCCCGCCGACCGTCGACTCATAAACATACACACAGCACACAAAGAAGTGTTTTCAAATGGAACATGTATTTATGTCACAGAACTTGTTTTAGATAATGACCACATTCAGACGTTCACTGTTTGCTCTACCACCGTGTCGATACGAGGCTAATTAGTATTTTTTTTTTCTATGAATCACCGAGTATCTACATACTAAAACGACGTGCTATTTAAAGAGTTAACAATAGGTACAGATTTTAGAGCTCAACAATTGTTCTAAACTTTACTAAAGTTGTAAGCTAAAGTTAATGATAACAAACAATAAGTTTTGGTTAGAGACGTAAAAATAACAAATTTCGTAGGTGGTGTAGACTGTAGA
This sequence comes from Phengaris alcon alcon, assembly GCA_037179445.1. Taxonomy (NCBI): domain Eukaryota; kingdom Metazoa; phylum Arthropoda; class Insecta; order Lepidoptera; family Lycaenidae; genus Phengaris; species Phengaris alcon. Next base: position 662,078 of record JAYRCH010000128.1, on the reverse strand, counting down.
GTATTAATTACATACACTTTATAATGTAGGCATGTATTAACTACATAATATTTAAGAACGTATGAAATCTACTTAGCTAATGCTAAGTAGGAGTATAATATATTTGTACTAGCTTTTGCCAGCGGCGCCGCCCGCGTAAATAAAGTATCCCACGGGAACACTGTACTATTTCGGGATATAAAAAGCCTATGTCTCAATCCAGAACCTAAACTACTACTATGCCAAATTCCATCAAAATACATTCAGTAGTTTTTGCGTGAAGACGCAACAAACGTCCATCCATCCATCTATCCTCACAAACTTTCAGATTTACAGATAAAATGGCATAAATCTGTATGGTTGTGGGCACATAATAGTACTGTGTAACGTTGTCGTGGACTGTGGTAAACAATACGAACTACCTGCACTCGCCCGTCGCGCATCAGCCGTCTGACGTCTCGTGTAACGCGTTAGACACAAGATGTAATTCCCTCCGAGAGCGAGGCGGTCCACCAACTCCCGCAACAAGTGGCCGTGCCGGAATAATTTTCTTTATGTACTACACGATTACACTACACTCGTTCCAGTACTTGTTGCTTCGCAAATAAATATAAAATTTGTCAAAATAAGCAAGTTTAATATCATACATGTATATGAGATGTAGACAGTAGTGCAACAGCATAAAAATAAACATATTTTGAGAAAAAAAAAAACATACTGTAAAAGAATCAATCGTGATATCGATCAAATCGATAGAAAAATTAGTCGATTTGATGATAATATTATTTTATGTATTACCAGCTGTCCCGACGCACGTTGTTCTGTCTTAACTATGAACTGAAATAAATAAATAACTACACCTACAACCTACATCTACACCTGCAACTACACCTACACTTACAACTACACCTACTCCTACACCTACAACCTACACCTTTTCCAACATATCTCACATCGTTTAACCCTTCCATGGACCACCACAATTATTTCAAGACCAAAATAAGCCAAAGCGGTCCTGCCGTTGTCGAGTTTTAACGAGACATTGGTATTTCAATCCATTATTACATATAACTAGCTTTTGTCCGCGGCTCCGCCCGCGTGAATACGTGTATCCCAAAAGAGCACTGTACTTTTTCGGAATAAAAAGTAGCATATGTTTTAATCCAAACCCTAAACTACAACCATACCAAATTTAATCGAAATCCGTCCAGTAGTTTTTGCGTGAAAGAGTAACAAACATACATCCATCCATCCTCACAAACTTTAAAAAAGTTGTCTCCCATAATAATAGTATTATTTATTCAGAGCTCCTTAGTAGGCTTTACACCGCTACGGAAACGATCGACTAAGAAACCATGACTAGAATTATAAACTACAAAACTCTACCTTCTTACTAATACTAATATTGCCTTCATTTCAAATAAATTACTTTGATTCAAAATATTTGATTAGCTGAGTAGCCGAGCTTTGCTCGGAGTTCAGAGTTGCAGTTGATAAATTAAAAAAAAAACACAGAATTGTTTATCTGACCGGGATTCGAACCCACCACATTCCGAAAAATGCAAAATTTTCGAAATATACATATGCATACCAAACTGCCAATCGGACTGACATAATAATTATTAAGAGTCGAAATTATTTATATATTGTTGCACGACGAAAGATAAACATATAATATAGCTTGAAAATTTAGATCGATTTGTCTCCCCCAAAACTCCCTGCATACTAAATTTCATGGTAATACTTGCAGCTGTTATCGAGAAACCTATTGACCTACCTAACCTACCTACCTTTTATGTCATGTTATATTTGAGTCTTTTGTGAACTGAAAATATTTTTTTTCTTTCTTTCTTTCTATATATTATATACAAGCGTGTCTCGTTCTCTGTCGCTCAGTATAAAGTAAGCAGCGACAATACTTCCGGATAAGCTATTTGTGACTTATTAGGCGATTGTAAAACAGATAAAAAGAAACGATTGTAAAACAGATACAGATACAACCCTATATAAATTTGATAAAATTTAAAAGTATTTTTTAATGTTAACCTTAACCTATTTAAAATAAAGGTTGTGAGATTAAAAGTTATTACTAGTCCTGCTCTGCTGCAGTTTTTATCGACAATCACTTTTAAAGTTTATTATTGAAGTAGACTGTAAACTTTGGCATGTTGGATTTCATTCTTGAATAGTAAATAGAATCAGGCGTTACTTTGCGAAAATCAATAGCATACAATTTAATTAATATCATGTAGCAACATCCCGCGAAAAAATACCCACAACCTGTATAATATTAATTAAATTGTAATTCGTTCTTGGCTTTATCTTATGTTTAGAAAGTACTCGTAAGTCGGAATCCGATGTAATGAAGTAACTAAAGCACCGATTGGAAGCAAAACTGAACGCGATTTAAAATAGTCATGAACATGAATTTAATAACAATATCATCATGTTGACCTTCTAACTCTATTCGCTGGTCAAACCACATCACACAAATATTTCCTTTTCAACATATTATGTAAATTAAGACAGACACGCGCATAATATATACATTATACATATTACATACTAATATACTATATAGCGTAAAGATGGCAGCAGGCTTAGCATGCGCACCCTAGAAACACCGAAGTTCCGACAAAATAACAGATTGATGAAACATTAATACCATTCGGAGCAAAATAGTTCTTATTGTAAGGCAGCGAGGTCGATGCATCGTCGTTATGAGAAACGTTTCTTTTCTTCCCGAGCATGAGCTCATGAGCTCAAAATGGCCTCTTTTGACAGCTAAAGTAGAAACGTTTTCTTATTTCAATGTCAAATACTCTTACAATAATGTCAACTACTCCACATCATGGCCAGTCCAGTCAATTACTTGAAAATTTGATCATTTTTGACAGAAGATTTCCCGGCAGCCTTTTAAAAAATATAGCTATTTAGAAATGTTGACTTCTATTGACGACCTTGTAACCATGGATTAAGAACTATTTTGCAACGAACTGTTTGGATAGAATATTTCTTCTTTAAAATTATTTCTTCGTCATGCTAATCCCGCTGGTGGCATAGCCAAAGGGTAATTTCACACCGGGACGGGACGCGGTGCTGCATTTTTAAGATCGCGAATTCGAATTTCGAGCTGCGCTGGGATGCTTAGCTCGGCGCCGCTATTGCACTAACACGTGCATCTTCTTGTGTACTGAATAAAGTTCAATTTTGATATAGAAGTATACTATGTAGATTCTTTATTATTCTTCATATTAAGGGTTCCGTAGCCAAAGGGTAACAAAAGGACCCTAATACTAAGACTCCGTAGTGCATACGTCTGCCTGTCACCAGGCTATATCTAATGAACAGTTACCTATATCTAGACAGTTGTAATTTTCAGAGATGTATATCTGTTGCTGCTATAACAACAAACACTAAAACCGAAATTGAATAAATATTTAAGTGGGGTTCCCATGCAACGTGATTTTTTTGCCGTTTGATACGGGACCCGCCGTGTGCGAGTCTGACTCGCACTCGGCTGGTTTTTTAATGTAATAAAAAAATTTCGCATCAATGCATATGCAAAGTTTTCATTAAATATAGAAAAGCATTCGCACAGATCACACGCGAAAGAAGCCAAACTTCAAAAATATACCGTCTAATCTCATTCTCCAGCACTAAGATTTCTATAGCAATTAGCAGGTGCTATCTATCATGATATAAAAAACAAGGTATATATAATTTCCACTACAGATTTTGGATAACACTATATTTTTTGTCAGATTGATAGCAATCTGACAAAAAATATAGTGTTATCCATAATGTTAAGTAGTGGAAATTATATATACCTTGTTTTTTATATCATGCACCATGAAACTCACCTTTCTTAAGTCTGCAACCTTGTGATCGCGGTCAGTCAAAACCATTTGGCCCAAATAAACAATTCCATTGTGAATCTGTCTCGCTCGCACTAATTATAGGTATGAATAGTATAGAGTATGTCGGTCGACTGAAAACGGGCTATGCTATTTGTAGCATTCGCCAATTTCGTTATTAAACTAAACACCGAAGAATTGTGTCTAACAGGCAACACACAAAGTTCGATATGGTTTTTCACACAACAAGTGGTCTCCCAGTTAATTTTTTAATTAGAACTTTACTAGGATTCTTCTGTCAAAGGCTTTTTTTGCCCTTTTAGATACGAAGTAAAAATATTTAACTGCTGTCTATTGAATGTGAAAGACATTGATTGATAAAATTGTGAAAATGCAATGGCAGTTTTAAATTTTAACAACAGTTTTAAAAAAAAAAGATTTGTTTTCAGAAATATAAACTAATATAATCTTTTAATACCATCTTATACTTAACTCCTCAAAAAAAAATAATACAAATACAAATATGCTTTATTTCCTAAAAAATATCAGGAGATAAAGTTACTGTTACATTGATTTACAATTTACAGCTCTACATGTAAAAATATTACTGAAATATAAACTTTAACAGTGCCTCAGTACCTACTACATTATTTTATTTAAAAAATTGTGAGCTCCACAAAGATTTTGTTACACGTATTTTTAATACGAGGTAACAATTGGTAAAATGTGGAAAGCAGTTGAGAATAGGCAATTATTATCCTATGAGGGAAATATACATCTATAAACTAAACTATTGAAATTGTATCACTAAACATTATTTAAAACCAATTTAACCAACACTTTACTATAAAATATGTATGATTTTTATGAAAGATCAAAAATAAAAAAAGTAATTTTTCAGGTTTGACCACGTGATTAAAAACGCACAGTCGTGGAACGTTACGCCAGAATATTGTACATTGACATTTGGCTCGACACTTGTGTGTTCGATTTTCAGCTCTTTTGTACTAACGCAGAGTTCTATTTTCTGCTCTGAATTTTCCCCGGCCTACCGGATTCCGGATCATATAGTCCCACCTTAAGGTATAGGAACTCTCATATTTTACTGTGTATGTTTTGTTTTTCAAAAAGTACAGATCACAAATTTATTGAGGTACATAGTTTTACATTGAGCTGTAAAAGTAAAACACAATAATACTCGTGTTTGCCGTGGTATAAATGATGTGATGAACCGTAATGCGTAGATAAACCGCCTTTTCATATGCAAAAGATCATTCCATTACTAACATGATATTAATGCAGTGTAAAAAAATTATCCGTTTAATTCGAGTTTTTATATAAAACCAACTTGACGGTGAAACCACACAGATGAATATCTCAATATTCCATCAGCCAGTAATTTATGAACTGTTTCCGTTTTAAATAATATTTTTATGGAGGGAGTGTCCCTCCATAAAAATGCGATGGGCATTACAAATTTACAACTGTGACATTACGCTTTACAATATAATACTTTGACTCTCTATAAATTCAACAAATTAAGCTTATACCAAACAAAAACTATTCGCTTAGGAATAAAAGATATCTTAGTTTTCTATCATTCCAAAAACTGTAGAGCAAGATTTAAATTATTCGGTAACAGAAGTCGGAAGCTAATAATTATAAAATTCTAATTCAATGACATTGAAATCATAGGTAACGTTCACAATTTCGTACACAATATGAATTAATTATAAAAATTAATGCACATTAAAATGAACAAATAAAGATCCTTTGTTTATTGAAAGTTAACCGCATGATAACGTGTGTCAACGACCGATCCCGATCCCATACCTGTTGAGCTGGCTTTTTCGTACATTATACGATTACGGTGAGAGCTGGACAGACGACAGTATATTATTATATCTACTTGTGGAGAAAACTTTGTGTATATTTTAATTTGTGGAGTTACAAGTTACAGCTCTAGAGATGTTAAAATATCAATGTACTATAATAAAATCTTAAGATGATAACACATTTAGCGAATCCCAAAAGACGGCGGTTATTCATCATTGAATTTCTCACACATTTTGATCAATTTCGATTGAATTTCGACCCTTCGAATGTTGGTAGACATTAATGAGGGATGGGACAATGACACAGTTTACAGATAGCCTCGCTGTCCTGCGCATTAATGAAATAGAACTAACTAGCTGGTGTCTGCCACTTTGTTTGCGTGGAACTATTAATAGAAACGACACCCAATTTTTATAAACGGAACCCAAAGATAAAAGTGGACTCCTTATAACATGAACTATCTACCAGTGAAGTCCGGCGGAAATCGGTCCGGCCGTTTCAGAAATTAGTCGGAACAAACAGTCAGACGGACATACAGTAAGACAGACATATAAACAGACAGACGGACGGACGGACGGACGGACGTACAGACAGCCAAAAATTTTAAAAATAGATTTTTAAAGGTTAAGGTAAAATATCATCAACACACCATGGATTTGGTTCACACATAGTGTATATAAGCTAAAGACAGTTTGGAGACATCGTGTTTGAAAATTGTAGCGTTGTACCCTTATGAATTTTAATCGTAATAATTCAATTTTCAACACCGTATTAGTAAATCGTCAAGTCTAAAGTCTAGCTAAAGTCAAAATAAATAGTCAGTCCAGTCAATAAGTCAAGTCAGTCACTTCAGGAAGTGGTAGAAGCTTTACTGAAAGTTCCTAGGGAGTATTGGAGGGAACACAATATAGCATATTTTTTGAAGTTGTACCACTTTCCCAGACTTGTGCACGTTAACGAATATTTAATGGTTAATATTCTACCAACATTACACATTAGGACCGGAATAACACAAATTTTTGAAAGAAATATTAAAACCACAACGCCACTCCTTATAATTTTATTACACGTTGACGTTTGTCAATCGGTCACAACATTTAATTTTTTAAACTTTTTTCTATCTAAAAGGAAAAATAATAAATAAGAAGTATATATTTAAATATAAAAAATAATATAGCTGTCTCTCACATTATCGCGCGCGATATGCGACATCATATCGCAGAATGTTAAAACGCTCTAATACGTGAAGCAAAAATCACGTTTACACGATTTTGGTCCTATTCCAAGGGCCGTCCTCACGGTCCAGTCTACAAATCCAGGAGCCTGTCAATAATATTTTTATATATTTTCATCTGTAAATAGAAGTAAATATCCAGGCGGCTTTACCAGAAGGCTGAGTAGGCTGAAGTCTAGGGCAAATTTTAGGGGGCAAATGTAGGGGGCATTTGAAAGGCCAAAACATTTTTTGGTCGTACATAAATATAAAAAAAATATTTGCATACAAAAAGTATTCTCGAAAATTTTACAAAAAAAATATCGTCTGAATACAAAAAAAATACTCTCTGTAAACTATACTTTTTCGGTAATATACGATGCCAAATATTCTAAAAGCATTTCAATATTATAAAATACAATTTAAATTCAATATTTTTTAGATGAGAGCGGCAGGCGGCAGCGCATTTTTTTGGTATTGAGAAGATACGACTCTGCAGATTTTGACAGTGTGTTACTGAGTGTCTTTTTTTGGTCCATAGAGATTTATCCAATAGAAACCTGCAAAATTAGATACATTTTTGTTCGCTCGCTCGCTCGTTCTGAACATAATAATGTTATTACTAATATTTAGTAGTCTGTGGTCTATTTTGCGCTGTTGATTATTACAAAGAATAAACCCTTTCAGATAGGTATTTCTTACAAATTAAACCAGTACAATGGAAAAAAATTATTTATTCAATTTTATCCTGCCAAATGTAGAGGAAATTAAGAGAAATTGATGCTCGCTCGCTCCTCTCCGCCCGCTTTAAACGTACAAAACATAATAAATATTATCATTATAATAATATATTTTGCGCTGTTGTTTTTATTTAGTGAAAACATACTTTCAAATTGCTATTTGGTATAAATTTCAACCAGGACAATGAGGGTTTTTGATATTTTTTCTGCCGCAGGCCCAACTCACACAAAGCGTCATCTGGTGGCGTAAGTGGTATATAAAAAACGGTCCATAAGAATTTTCGATTCTTTTTCTGTCACCAGGCGGCACTTGGTAGGCCGACGGCCTTGTCGTATCAAAAAGCTGTCAAGACGTCACGAATTTAAAAACCCTTATTAAAAAAAATTACAATTGTACTCTTGATTAGTATAAGAAGAGTAATTTTGAGAAGGAAGTTTTGGGGGAGGGGCAAAAACTGAATAGCCTATGGGCGGCAAATGTGTAAATCAGGCACTGTAAATATCATAGACAAAATTTACATATTCTTATTACGTATCTAAGTGGCAAAATAACCCTGAAAATTGAAACTAAAAAATTTGAATATGAATTATGGTCTAATTTCGACCACAGAGCGATCTCTAGTATGAATAATTTCAACTCTGTCTGACTAATGTCAGTCCGATTGGCAGTTTGCTATATGTATGTATAATTTTTGCTTTGTTAGAAAATTCGAATCCCGGTGAGATAAATATTTTTATTTTATTTTATTAATTTTCAGAACTCCGAATTAATTGAAGACGGTGTAGGTATTAAATTTATTATTTTTATGTAATACTTTAACTTTTAAAGATCGCAATCTACTAACGCAACAATCAACTGTATTCCCCGTTACTTTGGACCCAGTATTACAAATATTGTCATTCACCTTTTGAGCATTTACAACACCCATTCCAAAAATCCCACAGTGACATAGTACTTGAGGCAAATTATATTTTCGTCCCTACTCATCGAGATCCTAATAAGAAACGCGAGAATAAAATGATTTTAACGCACTCAGCATGCAAAAAGGCTGCGGCTTAACGGTTTTAATATGCTACCCAAAATAGTTAATTATCCTACTAATAGTATAAATGTGAAAGGTTGTAAGGATGGATGGATGGATGTTTGTTACTCTTTCACTAAAAAACTACTGAAGTAGTCTTGGATTTAGGACTCTGGATTAAAACATAGGCCACTTTTTATCCGGAAAAAGTATAGTAGCCGCCGGCAACAGTTAGTCAACCAATAAAATATTCAAAACATACGATTATTCCTGTTTTATAAGACTAGCAGATGGAAGAACCAGTGAACATAGGAAGCCGGCGATGATGACGCGTCGCCGGTCAATTGTAAAACCGATTAAAGGAGCGGAGATATATTAAAATTGTACAAGCGACACCTGTGTGCGTGGACCACTTCCGACGACGGATAAAGCTCAAGGCAAAAATAGAACAGGACCACGATTTAAAAAAACATCCTCATTATCCTTTAATATTTCACTGATAAGCACGCGCTTATGAAAAGTAGAAGTATGACAGGTCCCCCGAGTATGGAATGACATATCGTTAGACATGTTTTGTGCAATAAATTCAGACAGTGACTAAATAACATAAAGCTTATTGGCACAAATTAAGATTCATGCATAATAACACGTGAATATCAATTTTTAATATTGTTGGATTATTTTTAAGCAAATTTTATGGTGACTTTTCCACGGACACTATAGTTTTATGAGGATAAGGACTAAAGAATTCAAGGCCCACTTGCGCAGATATGGGTTATAGTTAACCCTGGGTTAAAATATCACGAGATATAGAACGAGAGAGATAAGATGATATTTGACCCAGGGTTAACTTTAACCCAGATCTGCGCATGTGGGCCATAGGGTCCTATGTAACTAGTTGTATTACTTTAACGTCTGATATCGCTTTGGATATAATCACCAATCAACCGATGAGCTGTCTTCTATGCAGTCAGATTCGTAAGGTCGTTGGCCTCATATCCTTAATACTGCAATTACTCCTGCGCAGGCCATAAACAGGGCTTTCAGGAGCCCAAGTATAGCACACAGGCTGGTCTGTCTATCATATCATAAAATTGCAATCAGTGCAATGAAATATTAATATTGGTTTGATTTACTAGCGCCCAAATCTGAGACGCTTCTTAAAGTAAGAGGCTCTCAAGACATAGGCTGGCAGCTTGTAATTTAACTAGCCCTTAACTGTAACGAGCACTTAAAAATTCAACCGGAATTGAACTATTTACTATGTGAGACCAGTGACCACGGTACTCCGAAAGTACAATTTACTTGCAGCGTACTCACGAAGGCGGAAGTTAATTACTGTTATTCTATCGTATCCCTTGTGAGACCATTGTGTGCCACGACTCACGTTGCGTCTACCATTCTCCATTATAAAATGTTACAAAGAGCTTATATTATCTATAGATAAACATTTTATCAATACAAAACAAACATGGGTTTGTTTTGTATTGATAAAATATAGTCTATATTACGGCTTTATCGAAGAAACAAAAATACTCGATAGTAACAAATTGTGTGTAGATAACTACAAAGCGAGAGAAAGAGATAAGACGAGCTAGGACACCACGAACATAATATTTTGTGCATAGGCCTGTAATCTCACAAGAGCGCACCAATGGCGCTACACATACGCACGCATAGAAAGCAGCGGGCCGCGGGAGCAACGAACAACCCATAAAAAAACGTTAATGAGAGATCGTTTCCTGCTGAGCGAGACGGCGATACTGATAGAGTCACATGGTGAGCGGCTCCAAAATTATATTCTCAAATCAGTCTAAACGGCGAGCGCTCTCAAAATTGTGAATGTCAGAGGTTGTTGCTATTCATTAATTTATTTTCAAACTGTTTATTTCCTAGCAAGTTTTACTTTTGTACCGATAGCGGCTTTAAAATATATTGACAACGTGTATACGTGAGGAATTCCTGGTTGAGTCACAAAATAAAATTCGAAGGAAAAAAACAGAGAATTTGTCCATAAAGCGTATCCCATAGTTTCCGTATCGGTGCTGCTTACTGTTATTCTTGGAATAAAATCTAATATTAAAATAACGAGGCCCGATTTCCTGGACGGTCCTCAGTATCACTCGCACGCAACTCTACCTTTTACTTGTTTTAGGTCTAAAATAATTCTGTAATTTGTTAAATTAGATACATTGCCTTGAAATATGCTCAATAGATAATAATTATTTACGCCTGAAATAGACAACACAATGCCTACATTATTCACGAGCTCTACTCTCCTATCTTTGGAGATAACATACAGACAATTTTAAAATATGTATCTGGAACACGTCTATTTAAAATGCAATATAATCTAAAGCGTTAGACTTCTAAACAGCGTGTTCAATATATGATACAGTTGTTACTTGTGTTCAAACCTCTGTTTCGTGCATTCGAACGCCCGACTCGACCATTATCACAAGTTTGTGAAAAACCGTAATCTTTGTGTGGAGTAGATCTGCCTTTTCAAAAGAACAAAGATCTTTTTAGCAAATAGTAATTAGTTTATGTTTGCTATTAAATGGTATAATGTAAATTGTTAACACAAATGAATTGATTTCTCCTATGCTCTCTTACGACTGAGACGGAAAGTTAAAAAGTTAAACCGCACATATTGATATTATTGGGTACATATTACGGATGGGAATCAATAAGAAACTCCAGTTACATAAAGAGATATAAAAAGCTTAATATGTGTTACAAGGAGTTAATTTTTTCCACCAACATGAATAAGATGCTGAATGTATGATGCAATCGAATTAAAATAATGTTAATAAATTCTTCGAATTTAAAACTTCCTTTGTGCCATTCTCTTGATCGATTGACTGAATATTACGGAATGAATATTAATATTGAACGGAATAGCTATATCAGCATTGTACTTTGTTAAATCCAGAATATGTATTCGAAAGATGTTATCAAAATTATCGTAGTTACACATCAAACAACGAAACTCCTACACCTATAGTGAACTAACTGTCGGTGTTCAAGGTGCACGTAATTTATGTACCTGGGTGACCGAGCCTTGATGGGAGTTCTAGTAGAGCGGAAAAAAATTAACGGATTGCAATAGGTATTCAATAAAGTAAATATGGGCCATTTTAGATGAGTTATTTTATTTTATTATTTTTAATATTTTATTGACTTTTTTCTTGATTAAATTTTATAAATATATTATAGTGACCTTGTAAATCTTATTTTTATGATATTTTTAAAAAAATCAAAAGAGTTACTAAAATATTCTCCTGATTGGCATTCGAACCCGAGACACCAATTTGCCAACGCAAAAAGAAGGTCCACACCAACGAATTGGCTTTGCATTTTATATTAAGTACATGGGTAACCGAGCTTTGCTCGGAGCTCTAGTACATTTATAAAAAAAAGAATCACAAACATTATTTATATTTTTAGTTTAAATTATAAGAATCACTTCCCTGAAAACTACTTAATTCAATTAAAATAAGAACATTTTTTTAAATGAAAATCTATAACCCAACTACGTAAATTATGGATCAGTTTTGGCTCTACGGTGGAACAAACATACATACATACATAGACTGCGAAAATCATTACCGTTCCTTTTAACTTCGCCGTAGTCAAGTAAAAAACAATATTATAGTACTTATATTTCGTACCTAATATTGATGTATAACATAACTTTAATAAGTCTTATCAATTTATCACCTATGCAGATTGTGGCAATGGCCCACCAAAAAATAACCACCACTGCAAATCCTGTGTAGCCAGACGTGACATAAACCCTTTGATAATAATAGATATGCCTGAGGGACATATTAAAGCATTGTAATTTGTATATAATTCTAGATGTTACCCGCGACTTCGTGCGCGCAAAAGGAAATCCCACGAGAACCGTACATTTTGCCGCTATAAAAATCCAATGTCCTTCCCCGTGGTCTCACATCGACAGCATCTATATCTGTGCCAAATTTCATCAAAATCGGTCCAGTACTTTCGGAGCATATACAATGCAAACAAACATACAAACAAATATTTCCTCTTTATAATATTAGTATATAGTATATGTAGTTTGAACGAATGTTTACATCACACCCAACCATTGTTTAATTGAGTTATGTAAGAATGAGATTCTTAAATCTCAAGAGTAATCTTTGTTATTCCTATAGAATTAGCTTTCAATACACCTTGCCGGTTGGTAGATGTTATGCGTAAGCCATAAAAGTGCCAGATGATGTTTTGTTAACTAGTTTTAATCCTAGCTAATATAATACGTGTGTCATTGGAATTGATTTTGTTCTGTAGTAAATTCAATATTACAGCCTTATTGCGGTAAAATATATTGAATGTGACAAGAATTTATATTTTTGGAAACCAACGTTCGAAAATAGTATTGGTAGGTTCAACATGACAAATCGAAACATTAGGTACAATATGTTAAACCAACCATACCAAACCAACTATTGAATTAAAACATTACATGTAACGTACTAAATAATCATAAAGGTAACCAACTATAAAATAATTTAACAAAATGTATCGAAGTGACTGATGTAGAATATTCCGATAAATTCTGTGCAGCGAGAGGTAGTAATTGAACAGACACATTCAATCGTACATTTTATAACGTACACGAAGCCGGGGACGTGTATGAAAGTTTCTTTTCGATTCAAACGGACCTTTAAAGAGAACGGAGCGGGTGTCGGTAAGCCGCGCGTATAATTTATCAGGCAAGTTCTATAAATGGTGTAAGCACCGATATGTTGCAAAACAACCGTCCCAACTTGATTCTCTGATTCAAAAATCAAGTACGCAATACGTGAACTTTATTCGGCATCATCAACTTTCTTGATTTTCGGCTGCCACTGAACATAAAAGCCGAATAAGGCGAAAAAAGAATCAGATACGAAGACAATATAATATGTCACGCTATATTAATTAGTAAAACACTACGTGATACGTCTCTGCCGTGGTTTTTGGTCGGACTCAACAGCCGGTTCCTTCGGTTGGCTTTTCATATTTATTTCGTAATCATTTAAATTATTGTGTGTGTCGGAGATATACAACTTTTTACCTGACTACGGCGAAGCCAAAAGGAAGGGTAATGATTTTGGCATTCTATGTATGTATGTTTTTCCCTCGTAGCGTCTAAACTACTGGTCCAATTTTAATGAATGAGGTGTCAATAGATTCGTAATGATGCCGCAGGTAACACAGTAATTTTGGAACTCAGATTCTAACATCTATAAAAATTAAACCGAAAGAATCGTCACGTGTTTGGTATTAAAAGAAAGGTATTGGCAAGCACATTACAAATATGTAAAAATATATTATATTATAATTTATATCATATTGATTAATATAAAAAAACAAAGTCTTACTTTTTGGTAGCAAATGCTTCTAACTTCTTCAGAAAAAGTTAAAATCACCATATGTGTCCATATAAATTTAGAGGAGTTCCTTCGATTCCTCATGGTTCCCATCATCAGGTGACCACTTTGGTGAAAACGGTACCAACTTGGGATTATACCCTTTACATCAAAAAAAGAATTGTCAAATCGCAGCCGTCTGTATCTCTCTTGGGGTATACATATTGTGTATGACGAATATACGTGTTTTCTAGAAACTTCTCTAGGCTTTGGGGTTAGCTCACACCTAGACGCGACACATCTCGGTGTAAACTGACAACTTAGATGCCATTAGTGGGTGCGACCACGGCTCTAGCTTGACCATTTTTGTACTTATGCATTTCTGGATTTCTACCTGATTTTTTTTCTTGATTAGGCCTTTTTAGACCCATTTTTTACCTAGTCGGGTTATAGTTGTTTTTACTTTTTTTTTATTACTAGGCCAGCAATATAAGCAATAAGTTAAGAATATTAACCATCACAGCAGTTATTGTCACGTGTGGTTGGAGCAGTTAGTGCAAATAGGATAAGTGTAGTTTGTGAAGATGAATCTGGGCGTATTCCCCCTAATGTTACCAGCTATTACAGTTGTCAGTTGTCAGTAATTGCCACCTCTAGGTATATCAAACAAATAAAAATATTTTTTCATTTGAATTATCAGGTACAGGTAAGTGTTATGTACCTCTGTATCTATATGTTTCTTTGTCTGCAAGACTATCTGGAATTATTTTTTTTATATTAGTAATTTACAACTTATATTTAACATAACTAAAAGTCGCCCAGAGGTCGAAATACGGCTATATTTCATATAATTCTTATTCAATATAATTGCCATTGGATAATATTGTCTAATGCGGGTCTAAGATTAGTTATTTTAAGTGGTATTCTTTTTGTTAAAAGGCATATAAGATACCTAATCCACAAAGCACAAAGGAATATAATCCACTCGACCATTATAGTTTCATCTTAATTTGTTTGGAATTATGAAAGATCGATCTCTTTTCCGACTTCCATTGGGTACTTGACTGTTTTTTTTTATTGCATAAATGAATAGTTCTCTGAAAAGTAAGCAAATTTACAACAGGAAAAGTAAAATAAAAATCAATAGTTGTTTTTGTGAGCCCTGTGAAAACGCCCCATACAAAAGTCACTGCGATGTCTGATGTCACATTGCTCGTAAGTTGCTATGAATTATGCAAAAAAATGCACAATTTTTTTTAATATCTCCGAAGTTTGAGCGTTTATGTTCATACTTCCCATAGTAAATCTTTTTGTATTTAATGTAAGTAAACTAATTATGTAAAAAAATATTCCAACTTTTTTGTAACTTTTAAATGTACGTAGAAAAAGTGTAGTATAAGTATATAAGATACACCTAAGATGATGTATCTATACATCACCTTAGGTGTATCATTGGCGATAAGTGAGACAAAGAGATTAACTATTATACACTATGTTGCCCGCAGCTCCGCGTGTTAGTACAACATCCCACGGAGACACTGTATTTTTTCGGGATAAAAAGTAGCCTATGTGTAAACCAGAGCTTAAAGAACTACCATACCAAATTTAACCAAAATCCGTTCAGTAGTTTTTGCGTGAAAGAATACATCCAACATCCCTCCAGCTATACATCCATCCATCGTCACAAACTTTCACGTTTATTGTAGTAGTAGGATTACAGCTATGCCTTAACCTTCACTAAACCGATTAAGATGCAAAAGTTACATTTGACAAACACTAATTGAAGTCTCGGCAGCGTGTAACGTTATTTTATACATTTCGTCCGTCTGCCGGTTTATTTTTATTTGGAATTGCTTATGTGGGAGCGGACGTGTGTCTACGTCTTTCTTTTGTTGTGGTCCGCGCTCGACTCCACAAGTGTCAACTCTCCATTTCTTCCATATAAAGTCCAAAATCATTAAAACTTATGAGTGTCGGCTCTGACACATAAACTGATCACTTTTTAACCGACTTAAAAAAGAAGGTTCTCAGTTTGACCTTTATGTTTGTATGTTTGTATGTATGTTTGTCCGCGATTTGAACCGCTGATGCTATTTGAACGGGGTTTACGCTATTGAATAGCACATTTATCAGGGAAGGTAAAGGCCTTACAAATTTTCGAGGCCAGATGAAGTTCTTCGGAGATAAATCATGGAACTCTTCAAAAACTAACATCAAATGACGCACGCCCGACTGTTGATTTGATCGAACGTATCTTTTTAACCGACTTCAAAAACAAAACAAAAAGAGGTTCTCAGTTTGACCTGTATGTTCGTACGTATGTATGTTCGATTTTCTCAAAACTACTGATGCTATTTGGACGGGGTTTTTACCATTTAATAGGGTATTTATCAGGGAAGGTTGTACAATATTTTTCGAGTGTATAAAATGCAAATCCTAAATATTAATATCAAACTGGTGATTATTTAGCCCTAACCCGTAAAATCCCAAATAAAAAAAGTACCTGTCACTAAAAAGTATAAAATAAAAAATTTATAAAATAATAAAAACCTAACCAAGAGTATGTCGAGACATGTCTAAGGAGGGTTCCGTAACTATACGCGTAATAGATTTTTTCAAATTACTTCAAAAGTTACTGTTCGATTTCGTTCAAAATAATTTTCCTAAAGACTTTTAGCATGATCTATCAGCATGTAAAATTATAAACCACTTTGGAGGTCGACTACTCGAAAATGGTCGACATTGTAAAAAAAGGCATGTATGAAACCATACTTTTATATAAAAATACTATACCCCACAACCTACACCATAAATGACATCTACAACTGCAGCCTACACCTACACCTACAATAAGCAACCTAAAATAAACCGAACAGTTAAAGTTTATGGACCTATAAGAATATATTTGACAGTCAAGTGACAAATTGGACACAGTAACCAATTTCTCCAATTATTATCGCCGTCTAAACTTCCCTAAACTCCCACAATTTCAGGACCAAAATTAGCCAAACGGGTTCAGCCGTTCTCGAGATTTAACGAGACATGGAACAGGAACTGCAATTCATCTTTATACACAACAAGATTACCGAAGTTAGCAAGGGAGGACGGACGGACAGAGCGAATCTATCAGGAATTCTTGCAGTTACTACGGAACCCTAAAAACGAGACCCGTTTCTAAGACTCCCCTGTCCGTTCGTTTGTCCGTCTGTTATAATAAGCTGTATTACATGAAACATGATAGCTAGAGAGTTGAATTTTTTTACAGATGATATCTTTCTGTTGTTGATATTATTAACAAATACTAAAAACAACCCAAAAAAATATTTAAGTGGGTCTCATATACAACAAACCTGATTCTTCCCCGTTTGGTGCGGGACCCTCCATACGCGAGTCCGACTCGCGCTTGGCCGATTTATTTTTACATTATCTCACAAAATAGTGTAAGAACACAGCCGGAGCATCAAGCAATGAATAAAAATAGAGATAAAAAAAATTATTTGTTAATTTTTCGTTTGATTCTAAGAAGATAAGAGTTTCCTAGCAAATTTATTATGGACTAAATTAACTATAAATAAAGTATTCAACCTAAGAGCTAGATAAGAAATATTTGTCACCAATAACAGCGGTGCAGCGAAAAAAACAGGTAACAGTATTTCGAGTGTTACAAACGAATAAACAGTAATAGGTAAAAATTTACTACAACTCTAGAAAGTTTTATCTACATGCAGACTTAGCATGCGCACCCTAGAAACAGCTAGAAATCGACAAAGTGACTGATTGAAGAAACATTAATACTATTCGGGGCAAAATAGTTCTTATTGTAAAGCAGTAAGGACGATGCATTGTCGTTATGAGAAACAACATTCCTTTTCTTCCCGAGCATGATGAGCTCACAAAATGGCCTCTTTTGACAGCTAAAGTAGAAACGTTTTCTTATTTCAATGTCAAATAGTCTTACAATAATGTCAACTACTCCACATCATGGCGGTCCAACACAAATAGTTTCTTTACGTTCAGTCATTTACTTGAAAATTTGATCATTTTTGACAGATTTCCCGGCAGTGTCACTTTAAAAATATGGCTTTAAGAAATGTTGACTTCTATTGGCTACCTTGTTACCATGGATTAAGAACTATTTTGCAACGAACTGTTTTGGATAGAATTTTTCTTCTTTAAAATTATTTCTTCGGATGATCGCCATGCTAAGCCCGCAGGGTGCTAAATATACATTCTAATGTATGTTGATATGTGATGACTCAAAAGACAATCGCTTATCTGTAGTAATTATGACCATAATTATGTACGGCTTCGATAACAACAATGAGGTATATAAACAGGACTGCAGTTATCAAAGCAAACTGGTCAGATAACAGAATGTTAGTTACTGTGATAGCTGTATCGGATTCCTCCGAAAACGGAGAATAAAAGATTGAATGCGCGGAAATCGTTTACCGGTTGAAAACAATTATTGTAGAAAGCTGTGACGTTTTATTGGCATTTGTAAGTCTCAAATTACAAAATAATCCATAGATATTACATATTTGAATGCATAAAATATTAATAACATAGTTGATAGTATGCTTACATTCAGCTAGAATCTAGTTACTATTCATATCTCTAAGTACAAATATTCCCGGCTACACAATGTAAAGAGCTCAAATTCAATACGCCATGTAGGTGTCTCCGTCCGCCTCCCCCTTCCCCCTTTTAAATATAATTCAATCAGGATCCCGTATCCTCCTAAACCCCTCATTGATGCAACACCAGTATTACTTAATAATGATTTGCTTAGCTCAACTTGGTCACGATCTAAAACATTCTGTTACAAATGACAAATATTTTGATTTTAAAGTTAACCAGCATATCTTGTTTCGTCTGAACTATGAACTGGAATTAATAAATAACAAGACCTGGTACCTACACAAACAACCTACATCTACACCAACAACTCCAACTTACTGGTGCGGGCCGATTTTATTTTGAAATAGAACTGTTTTGCAGTCCAACCAAACAGATAAACTGAACGCAACAGAAATATATTTTGATGGTCAAATGACTCTGGAGACCCGAATTTACGCTACCGACGGAACGAACATCAAATCTTTGACAGGAACTAGGAACAGTTTGTACGGGAAAATTTAAGTATTGGTTTTATTACTCTCCTCGCAACTTTTCCAATATTTTTGAACGTATAAACCATTCCTGAAATTCCACAATCATTTATCTTAAACAGACATGGAAACTACAATCCATTATTTAGGGTTCCGTAGTACAAGGAACCGTTATAGTTTCGCTCTGTCCGTCCTTCTAACTTTTGAAATTATGAATACAAAATTGATGATATTTGGAACATTTACAGTTTGCGTATAGATTTAACTTTTGGAATCATAAAAAAAAGACGTGTAGCAGAAATGAAACTTCATTAATCATTATTTCTAATGTTTGATATTTTTTCTGCCGCTAGGAGGCAGACCCAACGCACACAAAGCTTCATCTGGTGGCGTAAGTGGTATCAAAAACGAGTAATAAGAAGTTTCGATTCTTTTTCTGTCACCAGGCGGCGCTTGGTAGCCCGACGGTCCTTGTCGTGTCAAAAAGCTGTCAGATGTCACGAATTTAAAAACCCTCATTCATCACCACTTCATAAGTATGGGGAGCCACCACTAAAATATTAAATAACTGGCTTCCCGACAGAATTATGAACTGGAATAAATAAATAACTACCGACATACAATTACAGTTACAACACCAACTTCACCTACAACTACTAACGACACCCACAACCTACACCTACAACCTACACCTTACCTTACCTACAACCTACACCTACAACCTACACCTATTACCTACAACTTACAACTACAATCTACATATACAACCTACACCTACGCTTTCACGATACGATGACAGGACAATAAGCATACATTAGCTGACATTGAGTGCGATTAGCAGTACGTCGACTGTCTTCATATTCGTTAAGACCTTCGAAGTCGGATACTGATGGCCATGTTGATAATAACAGACTTCCGATCGACGTCAAGCTTCGAATGTACACGTAATATCTTTACCGTTTTTAGGGTTCCGTAATACTCAAGGAACCCATATAATTTCCCTCTGTCCGTCCGTCCGTCCGTCCGTGTGTCTGTCTGTCCGCTTTTCTAGCTCCTGTAATTATGAATATAAATTGATGAAAGTTGGTAGACTTATGTATTGTGTATGGATATCGGTTTTGGCATCATAAAATGATAATAATTTTATATTTTAGGGGTGGCTCTCCATATCCTCCATATTATGCTCATCCGCTCTTGTTTAGGTTATTCATACTTAGTCTCACGTTTGTCATTTCCACAGATAAACTCATATATTTATTTGCTTATAACTTCTATACCTGGCTTTTTTCGGGATTGCCCTTTTGGTGACAATGCATTTGTCTTAAAGTGAAGACATTGGCCACCATTTCATTGGTGTCGGCTGTGAATCCATTTTGTATCATCACCTTTTACGTGTGCACTGTACATCAAAGAGCTGCTAGATAATACCTAGGTTATTTTTCTACCAACTATAGGAAATCTATCATAAATTCATGTAATGGTACTAGATAGTAAATATGAAGATTATTACTGTTAAAGATCTAACTGCTTAACTAAATGATCTAAGCCAAAAATATGTAATGCGATGACCATAGCTACACTTGCGTTGTTACTTGTTACACACTGTTTGAATGATTTAAAAGTGACGTGTTAAAGTACTTCGGTTGTATATTAATAAAATTATTTATGGTTATGTTCATTTAAAGATTTCGGTGTATATCTACTGGGGGATTCAGTATTTTATTTCAGTTGAGAAGGCTCTAAAAATCAGTTTTCTAAGATTTGGAAACAGCTACCCGAAACAACCTCGCAACCGTTCAAAATATTTTCTATATAATTTTTTGTATCTTTACAGAAACTGGACATCTTTGAAGGCGATCTTCCGGAAGCCACCACCAATTTAATTGTGACGGGTGCCGAAGCTGTTATGATAGATGCCAACGCGTTATCGGGTCTCAAGGATGCAAGACATATCCATCTATCCCACATACCAATAGTTATGCTGAGAAAGTCCGCTGCAGTCAACCTCAACATCGTTAGTCTGTTTCTGGAAATAGCACACTGCGATGTTTTGCGGATCGAGGAGAAGACGTTTAGCAATATCAAAGGTATGTTAATGCTTTTGATTATGATGAGATGTGACCGTAACTGCCTTGCCAACTTGAAGAGAAATATTTGTGATAGGTCTTTAGCTGAGTCAATAAAAAAAATTAAACCTTTGAATATAATTCCATGATGTGTTTACCCCCCTACACATATTTATAGCATATTTCAAACCCTTCTACAAACGCATTGCCAATGTAGCTTCAGTGTCAATAAACGGAACTGCTGCAACATACTGGGTATTATATTTTTCTCGTCTGCGACACTGCGACTGCCAATCCATCTGTGTGGCTATTAGCAAATTCCCGTATACGAATATAGAAATAAATCCAAGGCTTCAAAAGTTTCGTCACCGTTTAGTTGATTTTATTTAAATAATTTCAAGCATGTATTTTGTACGTTTTATTATATTTGCTGTGCGAATTAATAGAAATAAATATAAGATTTTTTATAGTTAATACATAATATAAAATATATAGGTATAAATAAACTTAAACTTAGGCCTTTTCATCCGTTATTGGATGATTTATACAGTATTCTCCGAGCGAAGTGACCACTTTTGAAATACTGTAGTTCCTGGGACAGTCGGTTTTTTAAATGTCTAATGGTTGTCTAAGCACATACGGCATTCTCACAACACAGTCAGCCTAGTCAAGAGGAATGACTGGTCAATACATCTGGGACCAACCATGTGCGGGTTTCCTCCCGACGTTTTCCTTGACCATTAGACCGTCCGTATAATGTACTTGAGATCTGAAAAAGTTTCATTGGTACACGCCACAACCTGGGAATCGAACCTGCACCCTCTCGAGTGAGAATCAAACGGTCGACCCACTAGGCCACGGAGCTCTTACGACATTCAAAAACCGACTGTCCCGGGCACTACAGTATTTCAAAAGCGGTTACTTCGCTCGGAGAATACCGTATAAATCATTCAATAACGAATGATAAGGACTAAGGTATAAATAATACATAATAAAAAAAGATTACAACATTGAAAATTACATTGTTACATGTAAGCAAATTCAATACCTTCATAAAGCACATTCGGCTGAGCGACTATTGTTTTCTAATGCAATGCAAATGTCGTAGGTCCATTTTGAATGTGTTACATAAATCTGCTCTGCTCACGTCTTAATCTTCAATAGCAAATAACAGTAGCTTAAAAGGTATCTGTATTGTCGCTGAAAAACCCGGTGTACTTCACTTTTAAGCCTTATTGTCATTGTAATTTAGTTCGAAATGCTCTAACTGGGATTATCGGCGATGGTACCTAACGTCAACGTAATGTACAGTAAAACTTGAATGACAGACGCTGTATGAGAAACGACGATTGCCGAAAGGCCTCGAGGTCGTGGTCGTGCATTACTTAGAATTTATAGCCGCTACATCTCCATTGATACCGTATCTTACTGTCTACAATCCACATCCTAGTCCCTATATAACATCTAGATTCATTATTATTGATTTGATAGATGATCTAATTACTATAAGATACAATTATTACTATAACTTTTGTGAAAGTATGCACGTAATTAATCTTCTGCAAATTTCAACAAATGCATAGGGTATAGAAAGTTACTATAAAATAAAATAAACCTAACCTAACCTAACCGAGAGCCCAATGTCTCAGAAGAGTTCCGTAACTATCAAGGGTAGGTTTTATTTAAATACTTCAAAAGTTATTTTCCGAATTCGCTCAAAATTATTTTCCTAAAGATTTTTTAGCATGGAAACTTACATATTTCTATCTCATGTAGTTTAGAAATGTCAGGGGAGGACCAACTTATAAACCACTTTGGCGGCCGATTACTCGAAAATGGTTCACTTGGAAACTGCGAATGAAACCTTGCCTTTATTTTAAAGGACCTATACAACGATACCCCACACGATGGGATAGAATGAAAAAATTATTTTCATCCCCACTTCACATATATGGATGGAGAGCCACCCCTAAATTAATTAAAAATTATTATTACCGCCAAAACCGAAATCTAAGCACAATCTTAACTATACTTTGGTATTACTATACCAAACAACTTCTGACTTTTGTAAATACTTCACTAAGTATTTACAAAAGTCAGAAGAGCGTACAGACAGACTGACGGACAAAGCCAAACTATAGGGGTTCTTTATACGTATAGTACGGAACCCTAAAAATTAGATAAATATTTCTACATCTGATAAAACATAAATAAGTGACCACTTATTTGATAACTTCTCGGTTTTATGAAGATTTATCTCTAACTAAAAAGTGCACGCGATACGCAAACCCGAGCGCTAGTACATGATAATAGTCGGTTTATTACACTTACAAACAGGAGGGAGGAATATATTGTGGCGACGTCGGGTAGCAGCCGGCCAGAGATAATAGTGACTTTATTGTTGTGTACATTGTTTAGTTATACCGAACCGCTTAGTTAACAACGTACAGATAGTGATTTGCTCTTACTGACTACTGAGCGAAGAGCGACACTATTGGGCCTTTAAAACATATTGTAATTCTAATCACATATTAATACGTGAAGCGAAAACTTCCTACAACTTTTCACGAAAATTGTGCAAACGCAACGAAAGTTATGCAATTTAACGATAATTGAGAGAACAGAGGAGTATGAAATTTGGCACAGTTGAAGTTTATGCGGAGGAAGGTGTGCAGAAAGCTAATATTTTTTAAATAATGCTTAAGACTACATCACACTAGTAAAAATAAAGTTACACACACTACCTCAGATGTACAGTGTCAAATCTGACATTTGACACTTGACACTTCGATTTTCAGCTTTAATGTATTATAGCACAGTTCTATTTACAGTGCAGTTTTTTCTGCCGCGACCACAAAAAAACGCTCGTGAGAACGTGGGCTTTAGTGTTGGTTTGCCATAATTGTCAATTTCACATTCCATAAACAACATTTATGTGTACCTACCTAAGAGACAAAAGAACCGTAACAAAGTTTAAATTTAAAATTTAAAATATGAATTATGGTCAAATTTCATCCACTCGGCGACCATTAGAAATTGTAGATTGGCAACGTATTCAACAAATAATTAAAAATATATTGTTATGAAATAAGATAAAGAGGTAAAAATTATATTTATAATTAAGTATCAAATTATACAAATGGTTAATCATGACACCTTTTGCGCAACGCTCTACTTTCTTTAAACCTTATTCGAAGTACGTTTTAAGATAGGCACTTTTTTGAGACGGAGCTGGCTAGTGGCTACAAACCGGTTTTAATATTGCCTAGATAATACTGCACCGGAAGATCCTGATTATCGACGAGCCGTTTCACAACCTTTGATATTTATTTAACTATTTGAGATAACTCGCCTCACTGAACACGCTGGAGGTAAACTTGTTAAGATTTAAATATTTCAAACAAATTTACTATCTATAGCAATGGTGCTTGCTCCCCACAACTAAAACATTTACTAACAAATATTACATTTTGTCAAAAACTGTAAGATGTTTCGCAACTTTAGCGCCTTGTACCTAACCTAAAAATTGGCCAACGGCACAATCTGGCGAGTATGCATACTTTTTATTGTACACACTAATACTACAATATGGCATAGGTACATAGACTATAAGAGGAGACTGACGGGGCTGGTCTCAGATCACAGTCCATTACTAACATTACCTACCATAAAAACATTATTTAGTTAACATTGTGATCAAATGTAAACAAATTTTTACTAGTGTTAGTGAGAATTTTTAACCGGCCTCCAAAAAAAGGAGGCGGTTATAGGTAGGCTGTATATATATATATTTGTATGTTCAACGATAACTCCGCCGTCAGTTGACCGATTTTCATAATTATTTTTTCGATGTAAATCCCAAGTTGGTCCCGTTGTCACCAAAGTGGTGACCTGATGGTAGCATGAGAAATGAGGAATGAAGGGAACTCCTCGAAATTTTTATGGACACATATATTTAGTTATTTCGACTTTTTTATATATTACACGTAATAATATAATAATAATAACTACAATTTTTATAAAAAACTATAACCCGACTACGTAAATTTGATAGCCTATGTTACCCGGGCTATTATTACGAATCTATTGACACCGCATTCATAAAAATTTACCAGTAGTTTAGGCTCTACAGTAGAACAAACAAACATACATACATACGTGCATAGACTACCAAAATCATTACCCTTCCATTTGGCTTCGCCGCAGTTGGGTAATTAGTGTTAGTTATAAACTCGACACCATTGACAGTCACACGAATGATATTCGAAGTCACACCAAAACTTGACGGCTTTTGTATCTTTGTTAGTTCAGGAGTTATCGAGTAAAATGCGCTTTAAAAATAACATAACGAAATAATGAGTAAACGATATGTCAAATATTTGTATAGGAACCCTACGTAGTACCATACATATAGTAACGTACGCGAGTCCGTCTCGCACTTGGCCGGTTTTGGTGTTGAAATGGTAGGTGTAAGTTAGGTTGGTAAATAGGCCTACCTATGTAGGTGTAGATGTAGGTAGTAGGTGTAGTTATTTATTTATGTAGTTATGTAGATGTAGGTAGTAGGTGTAGTTATTTATTTATGTAGTTATGTAGTTGAGACAGAACAATACGTGACGGGCCAACTAGCAATATTTGTAAAAAGAAACAATAACAACCGTGTTTGTGCAAGTGCATCTTAATGAAATAACAAGAGGCGTTTTCGAATAACACGAATTTTTCCAGCTATGCCGTGCTCTCTATGCATTAATAATCATTTGAGAATTACAATAATCGACATCAATTCAATAGAAAACTTTGCTATCTAAGTTGACATGGACTGGATATTCAATGTTTACTATCGAATAATATGTAAAACCTAAACGGTAACGGTAGGGATATTAAACAAAAAACGAAAACCGACTTGTAAAGTAAAAATGCACAAAAAAGTACGTCTAAAATTTTAACTATTTGTCTACTCAATCTTCATAATTTTGAAGTCGGTACCAGCCCGAAACACATCCTGATCAGACAATATTTTACAGAGCTCACGTTCAAGTTGGCTGGTACAGACTTCAAAATTATGAAGATTGAGTAGACAAATAGTTAAAATTTTAGACGAATTTAAAAGGGGAATTATTTAGAAAGTAAGTTTTATTTCATACTTTTTTGTGTACTTTGGAAGACGGTTTTCATTTTTTGTTTAAAAAAAATAATTTTTACCTTTTTAGTTATATTATTATTACCACATTTTAAGAAAGATATAAATACAAACAAGTCTCCGCTATTTTCACTCTCGCGGCAAAACAAACTCAAACGTTATTTTATGCCAGTATTCTGAGAGGCCGTGGTATTTCCCCAAATAAGCATTACCGATCTGTGGACCTACTAAACAATCACCAGTGATGATATTGATTAGATACTATATTATTAAATGATTATTATTGTCTATTGTTATAGTCGACGGAAAAAATGTAGTATTAATTAATATACTATAGTGATGATGATGATCACGGATATAATTTTAGCAATAGCAAAACTTCAAAGACGTTGATATCGGTACCCAAAACTCTGGTCAGAAACTATGTCATCATAATAATATGTTGGTGTTTCTTGTGAAGATGTTGGTGATGATGATGATGATTACTGTAAGTGGTACGATGGTATATGCTTGCAGTTCTTCGAACAACGCCGGAAACCCCTAACATGTATTTATAAGGACTCAAGGAGTTCTGTTCAGTACTTTTGGATCCAGGATATACCTTGGTGCAAAATCTTACTTTTTGGTAGCATATGCTTAGACTACTTCAGAAAAAGTCGAAATCACCATATGCGTCCATATAAATTTCGAGGAGTTCCCTTGATTCCTCATGGATCCTATCATAAGGTCTCCGCTTTGGTGAAAACGGGACCAACTCGGGATTTCTACCCTTTACATCAAAAAAGAATTTTCAAAATCGTTAGTCGGTTAAAAAGCTTAAATACTATTGGTCCCATGTGCATTAAGATTAAGGCTTAATTTAATTTTTACCTCAAAGCTGCGACAATACTTTTTTTTTTCTTTTTATTTAAGGTCGCTTGGAACTAAATAGGTTATCAGCGACCACTATTACTTTATTTAAATTAAACCATATAAATTACAATATTTGGGGAATTTTAGAACATTATTTCAACAATTGTCTTTCGGAATCATAACTATTACAATCTATTAAAACATGACTAACAGTGAACGGTGAGCTACATCTTAAGACAAGTCCGAGGAGTGCTTTTCGCGAACAAATGAGAGTGAGATGCGTTGGTATGGCCTATTCTCAGCCGTGTTAATATACATTGGTCTTTTCTATTTTATTTAAAAAAATTAGTTTCACACTTTAGAACGTCTCTCCTGAAAAGAAGTAATTTGGAAGATTCAGTAATCCAATCATAAGATTAATTGTGTTAGATAATTCTCGTTTAGCATCGGAAAGAGTAATGGGAATGTCGTTACTAGTATATGACATTGAACTAGCTTCCCTAGCCATCTGGTCAGCTTGTTCGTTACCGTCTATTCCTTGGTGAGAAGGTATCCATGTAAATACTACGAGGGCTGCACTAAAAGTATCGGGAATGGAATATTTCCACTGTTCCTGTCATATTAAAATCTTTTTAATTTAAAACTCCTTGGTTTTAAAAATCGAATACCGTTTATTTATTTAAAAAAATATTCTCGGTCTTGTCACAAGGTCTTGTCAAACTTGTTTAGTCGTTGAGAAAATGGAATTGACTCGAGAAAATTCTAGAGCGATGATTTATTATGAGTTTCGAAGTGGTTTAACACAAAAACAGTGTGTTGACCGGATGATTTCTGCATTTGGTGATGAAGCCCTATCCAAAACCACAATTTATCGCTGGTTTGCTGAATTTCAACGTGGACGTGTCAAGCTCAGTGATGATCCCCGTCAAGGTCGTCCAAAAACTGCAGTCACCCAAGAAAACGTTGATGCTCTGCGTAAGCTGATTGAGGAAGATCGACATGTGACATACCGCGAAATTCAGGCAACTTTAGACATTGGCATGAGTCAAATACAAATAATCTTGCATGAATAATTAGGTGTAAAAAAGTTGTTTTCCCGATGGATACCGCATTTGCTCTCTGAAGAGCAAAAAGCGGCTTACGTTACTTGGTGCGTCAGAACTCTCGAAAGATTCCACGCAGGATCCTCAAATGCTGTATACAACATCGTATCAGGTGACGAATCCTGGATATACGCGTACGAACCCGAAACAAAAAACCAGTCACGAGTTTGGGTGTTCGAAAATGAGTTAAAGCGGAGTTCACGGAGTGTTGCAAAAAAAATGGTGGCCACGTTTGTCTCCAAAACCGGCCATGTTGCGACTATTCCTCTTGAGGGACAAAGAACGGTTAATGCAGAATGGTATGCTAACATTTGTTTGCCACAGGTCGTTTCTGAACTCCGTAAAGAGAACTGCAACCGCCGCATCATCCTCCATCACGACAATGCGAGTTCTCACACCGCGCACAGAACAAAAGAGTTTTTAGAGCAAGAAATCATAGAATTATTAGACCATCCGCCGTACAGCCCCGACCTAAGCCCTAATGATTTCTATACTTTCCCTAAAATAAAGAATAAATTGCGTGGTCAGAGATTTTCATCACCTGAAGAAGCTGTGGACGCCTACAAAACGGCCATTTTGGAGAAACTTCCGAATGGAATGGTTGCTTCAATGATTGGTTCCATCGTATGGAAAAATGTGTCAAATTTCGCGGAGAATACTTCGAAAAGCAATAAATACATTTTTAAATAGTAATGTTGTGTCACTTCCTTGATTCCCGAAATTTTCAGTGCCGCCCTCGTACATCAACTGATAGTTCTTTGTTACACACTATTTTCAAATCTTTAACTTGCAATAAATTTAAATATCACTAGTACAGTTTTTATTACTATCGGTTTTTAATCAAATAATGTTTGTGTTATCTCGCAACGACAAAAACAAAGCTTTGAAAAGCTTTCGTACGTCACCTATTTACGTCGGTGTATTTGTTTACCTTATTGAGTTTCAAGTAGCAGTAGGTACACGAACGTAGATTTTTCAAAGAAATACATTGTCCTACATTTTACATTCATTCGCTTATATCTTTAGCTTCTATCCATTTATATCTTCTTATGATGCTTCTCGCGAGATAGCATCGACATCGTACAATACGGTATTTTCCTGTACTTTTTTATTACATAAATGAATATGGCTCTGAAAAATAAGACAAGTTTACAAAAGGGATAGTATACTAAAAATCAATATCTTCAAAGATATTGCGGATTGTTTGAAGCACTTTTGTGAGTGTCGTGAAAACGCCCCATATAAAAGTCGTACAAGTAGGTGACATCACACGCTACAAATGTTGCTACGAAATGTATGGCCATATGCACAAAATTTCTGATATCTCCGAAGTTTGTGTGTTACCATAGTAAATATTTTTGTATTTAATGTAAGTAAACTAATTATGTAGGTTTTTTAGGATAACGTTCTACAAAAATATTTCAACTTTTTTGTGGCTTGAAAATGCATATAATTACAAAACTACACATAACATCTAAATTATTTTTACTTTTATCAAATTGTAATACCTTATTATTTCTTTATTTATTTAAAAAAAGACTATTTTTTTACATGTAGGATAATACCCAATTGTTTATACTCGAGTCAAATCAATCAACAGAGCTTCCCAATAGCGTTAAAGTGAACCACCGAGGGTTTTTAGTGGGTAGAAATCTCCACATACCCCTAGCTCTTATCACCAAGAGAGTTTAGAATGATCTTATGAAGATAAAAAAAAGGCTAGCGTAGTGGAACTAATGGACTATGTAATCTAATCCTCCTCACATTGAGTATGTACCCGAGCCCCAGAAGTGGAAACGTTACTTGGTAGAGCCGAGACATACCTAGTTATTTTGAAGGATTTGATTTTAGGTAAAAGAAATATTAACTTTATATTGTTAACTTTTGAAGTGAAACATCTTTAGCGGCTTTGAGAGTGAAATTTTAAGGTCGAGTAACGTCACGACACGCGGCACCACACAAGTAGGATATAACGCCATCTGTTGGACACTACTTATAATTCTCACATAAAAGTTATTCTACAGTACGGGTATTAGACAGATGGCGCTAAGTGTACAAATTTTAATTATTTCAATTATTTTTTTAAAGTGATATTTTCAGGCATGATGAGTATTTATGGATTTAAATGAAGATTGAAGTTACACTTATGCCACGTGTACTCTGTACAATGTACACGTCATGTATTTTTCACTACTTATTCGATTTTCACGTTATAACGAAATGACGACTTACCTATCTTCTAAACAGGAGTTCCGTACCTATCTTACAAAGTAGGTAAGTATAAAATTATACTCCTAAATAGTGTTTGGCATAACGATCTTCAAACTTTCAAGAAAAAAATTTACTAGAACAATCCGTTTGCAGTTTGTAAACGTTAAAAAGGTTAGCTCGATTAAACTTTAATCAAATACGCCTCAAAGTTGTTCGTGAGCGCGACCAAACGGTCATTACTTAAAAACTCGATTTTATGAAAAAGACAATGAATTACTGAAAAAATACAATTGTTTATCTTGTTAATATTCTTGTATTATTTTATTTATCGTTAACATTTTCCT
Source organism: Phengaris alcon alcon (assembly GCA_037179445.1). NCBI lineage: Eukaryota > Metazoa > Arthropoda > Insecta > Lepidoptera > Lycaenidae > Phengaris > Phengaris alcon. Next base: position 631,220 of record JAYRCH010000128.1, on the reverse strand, counting down.
TTTTAGGGTTCCATAATACATGAGAAACCGTTATAGTTTCGCTCTGTCCGTCCGTCTGTCTGTCTGTCTGTTCGCGCTTCTAGCTTCTGTAATTATTATGAACATAAATGGATGAAATTTGGTACAGTTACAGACTGTGTATAGATCTCGGTTTTAGCATCATAAAATAATAATAATTTTTATATTTTAGGGGTGGCTCTCTATACATGTGAAGTGGGGATGAAATTTAATTTTTCATTCTACCCCATCGTGTAGGTTATCGTTGAATAAGCCTTTTTGAATAAAGGCTTATTCAACGTTTTAACGTCAATACATGTTTCATACATTTTTACAAAGTCAACCATTTTCGAGTAATTGGCCTACACTCTTTAGGGAAATTATTTTGAACGAAATCGGACAGTAACTTATGAAGTAATTTAAAACCCTCCTTAGACATGTCCTGACATGATTTTGGTTAGATTATAATTAGTGTATTTTTCAATATGTAATAGTAAAAAAATTAGTTATGTACCTACATTTCATAACATAATTTGTTAACTGTTTATTTAACTTGCATTTAAAAACTAAGTAAAACATAATTTCCATCAAAAACTTTTTAAAAAAAAATTACAATAAATGTAGTACAAATTTACTAATACTACAAAATAACCACCTCCTTTTTTTGAAGTCGGTTAATAAAGCCCTTAAAAGTGGAACTTCCTAAGTTACTGGCTGGCTATATTTGGCTGAAGTTTTATGAAACATGCCGTTTGTTTAGAAAGCGATAAAATACGTTAAATTCAGAGCACTGAAAATAAAATTCTGCGCTACTACACTAGTGCTGAAAATCGAACAGCAGCTGACAACTCGAAACTGAAGACTTTGATTTTCAACTCTATTGTATTAATTAGCACAGAGTTCTATTTTCAGTGCTCTGAATTTTCCCGGCCCTCCGGATTCCGGATCATATAGTTTATATAGCTTATTTTTATATTTTCAGGGGTAGTTTGAAAGTACGAAATAAGTCATAACTCATATTGTCGTATATAAATGTGGGAGAGCCACGCTTCGGAATGAATGTGCCGGCTCGATCGGGTAACTATCACGGCCTCACAGAAAATCGGCGTGAAATAACGCTAGCGTTGTGTTTCGCCTAGTGAGTGAGGTTACCTGCGGCCGAAGGGGGGTTGGAGATTTTAAGGACTGGGGACGCAAGTCGCAACACCAGAGGAGTTACAAGTGTAACTCCTCGGGTGTTACACTTATAACTCCTCTGTGTGGCGATCCGTCTGCTCGTTTCCTGGTTCATTTCATTAAAAATATATTTTTTTTACACCGAAGGATAAACTTCCTTAGTTGTTTGCTCATTTCGCTGTTGCGTAGAAATGATCTGTTGCCACATTCTCATGCATTCGTGTACAGAAACTTATTAGAATTATTAAAGCAGATTCAAATGAAGATATTATTGTTTCTACACATTGAAAGCTTATTAGTTATTATGAACTAAGGAGCAATAAAAACCGTGCTAGTTGAGTGAGCACTGAGCAGACATGACGTCACCACATATGGAGCGGAGCTGTGCACCGATGTGCATGTGATGACACACACTCAAAAAATTACGATCTCCATTATTGGGTAACAATATGCGGCGGGGAGAGAAGAGTGGTCCCAAAAAGGGCCGAATTAAATTTTCATAGGAATAAACAGAATTAAAAAATTTAAGTAACCCTCGAATTGTCAAGCAGTGATCGAGCTGATGATGATGAATTATATGTTATTACACTCGATCATGTCAGATTTTAAACAAAGAAAACGAGATCCAAATCAGTTCGTCCGTTTGGGGGCTACGATGCCACGGACAGACAGACACATCGACGAAACAAACATCAAAGTTTGACAGGTAGGAACAGATCCAGTTACCACAGGTTAAAAATATCTACTTACGGTTACTATGGAGAGTATGGAGTAACTTTCCGTTCAGCCGTTCTTGAGTTTTAGCGAGACCATGGAAATGCAATCCATTTTCATATATAGGTACAAAGATCTGAGAGGCAAAAGAACATTATATTATATTGACCACTAATCGAACACTAGCATTCGTAAATGTGTTACTAGGCCAGTTTCTATAAAGATTACAGACACATTAGATATGTTACGACTTAGGACTGACGGCTAGTTGCTATTAGGCCATTTTATTTCTAATCAACACGTCAAGTGTTTTCTAAAGTAAGAGCCAGTTCAAAGTAAACAGGTGGAAACCAAAAAATCAACATTACAGTATCATTGTGTATACTGTAATGTAGATTTTTTCGTTTCCTAGACCATGTTAACTACTACCTACAAAGCGACTACATAGTTTCAAAAATTATACCCTAGAGCAGCGTTTCTTAACCTTTTTCAGTCCACGGACCCCTAAAAATCAAGCACAATTTCAAGGTCCCCCTTAGTAAAAAGAAACATCAAAAATTTTCGGACTATTTATTTTAGTAATGCAAAGTAATAAAAAAAACGTAATGTGAAGGTTGGTGCTGCTTTTTCGCAACTAAATTGGGTATATTTGTGTTGTTGTTACTACTAAGTTGTAATCTCAAATCGGATTCCTTAACGTAGCGATTACGAGACTTGGTGCAATTTGTTTATTTTTGTTAATATTCTTGTATTATTTATTTATTATTATTTATAGAACCCTTATAGTTTCGCTCTGTCCGTCCGTCTGTCTGTCTGTCTGTCTTTCCGCGCTTCTAACTTCTGTAATTATGAATATAAATGGATGAAATGCGGTATAGTTATAGACTGTGTATAGATCTCAGTTTTGGCATCATAAAATAATAATAATTTTATATTTTAGCGGTGGCTCTCTATACATGTGAAGTGGGGATGAAATTTACTTTTTCATTCTACCCCATCGTGTAAGGGTATCGTTGAATAAGCCTTTTTAAATAAAGGCTTATTCAACGTTTTAACGTCAATACAAGTTTCATACATGACTTTTTTTACAAAGTCAACCATTTTCGAGTAATTGGCCTCCCACGAGGTTTATAAGTTGCGCAGAGTTCTATTTTCAGTGCTCTGAATTTTCCCGGCCCGCCGGATCAATAAATGGGTAAAACCATAAACGGTCCATAGATAAAACTGCGGACCCCCATACATATACTCGCGGATCCCCAGGGGTCCGCGGACCGCAGGTTAAGAAACGCTGCCCTAGAGTGTCCTACACAGTACAGTAAATTACCAACATTTTTAGAGTAATTCCTAATAGTGCTCACTGTCTTTCGAAAAAATTAAATTATTTCCTAAAATATTACAAAGCTTAATTAAATGACATGTGATTTTCTCATGTACATAATTTAAGTAAGCTTTGTAATATTTTATTAACTAAACACACCGGCATATTTAGCGGAACACAAAAAAAGGTCCATTATTAAAAAAATACTACACTTCTTTTGTTATTTAAAGTTTCATTTGTTTTACTTAAAATGAGATCACATTAAGAACAGATTTTGCGAGTAAAGGCAATTTGTGAAAAATGGTACATTTTTGAACTTTTCATGTAACCGGGAAAAGTGAAAATAAATATTAAAATAACAATTAATTAAATAAGAAAAATGGTGATTAATATCACGTATTTCCTCCACGTGCTCTTATTGAAGTTTCTACCCGTCTAGGCATACTGAGAATGATGTTATCGATGGTCTCCTGGGATAGTCTCCGCCATTCCTCAACTACGGCGATTCGCAGTTCACCCACGTTGGCAGGAGCTGGAATTCTGGACTTAACTTTTTATATCCGGTGATCTCGCCGGCCACTCCATAACAGTTATATTCATATCATTAATATGAGCTTGAGTTACCCGAGCGGTATGCGGCCGAGCATTATCCTGTATAAAAACAAAATCGTCACCGATATATGGGGCAAACGGTACGACATTTTCTTCTAAAACTTCTCTGATATAGCGGTCTGCAGTCAGACTCCCTCTGTCAATCACTACCAAGTCTGTGCGAGCTCCCAAACAAATGCCCGCCCAAACCATTATTGATCCACCACAGTATGCAACTGTAGTTTCAAAATTTGTCTGAATGTATCGTTCTCCTTTGCGTCTGTATATTCTTTGCCTGCCGTCAATTTGATTTAAGAGAATTCTGCACTCATCACTAAACAATACCTTACTCCATTGGTCCGCGTTCCAAAGTCGATGTTCCTGAGCAAAAGTTAACCTGTTTCTACGATGATTTACCTCGAGCCTTGGAGCCTTGGCGGGCACAAATGAACCCAAACCAGCTTCTTCGAACCTTCTTCGTACCGTACGCTCACTTACGGTTACACCCCGCACTGCTTCTAACTCATGTCGGGCTTGGACGGCCGTCAAACGGGGGTTCCTACGTACACGAAGCCGAATGAAACGATCATCCCTACTCGAAGTGCGTCTTTTTCTGCCTTGTACTGGCTCTTCTCACATAAGTACCGATCTCCCTGAACCGTTGGATACTGCGATGGATCGTTGAAACTGGTCGACGAAGATCTCTGGATATCACTCTATAGGTTTGACCGTTTCTTCGCATTTCGAGTGCCCTGGCAATATCCGTTGGGGCTAAGTCAGGCATAATTCAGTCCTCAACTCCAAAAAGATAAAGAAAAAACTAACAAAAATCTGTATTTCAATGAAATTTTAAATCAAACTCAGAAGGAAGAAATACTCGAAGTTCGCTCCAGATAAGGTGTATTTGAATAAAATTAAAACAATTGCATAAAATGTGATGTTCAGTTGTTTTCTTAATTTGAAAATATTTATTTTTAAATTAAATGACGTATAAACCAGCCAGCAACCTTATATGATACTGATGTCAAACCTTTATTTTATGTTCCGCTAAATATGCCGGTGTGTGTAATTTAATAGCAAAGAAATGCTGCTTGCAGCTAGCGACTTACTAATACTAAGTTATTTTTGCTTTGGCTGTAGGGATTAGTCGCCATGTGGCGACGAATTTAGTTACTTGATTAAGAAAGCGCAAATTACATTTTACGAGTCCACGAAAATGAATCATCCGCAAAATAAGGAAATATTGCGTATTATTGATTGTGTTAAAATATCAATTTCAATCTTGCGATATTATTCTTGCATGTAAGTATTATTAACTTGTTTGAAATTTATTCTTTGAAGACTCTTAATTTAAACTCATAAGTATGCTGCTGGGACAACATGATATTTCGTAATAATTTCGCCACTTTACATGTATGGATGATTGCCACCCCTTAAATATAAAATTATTATTATTTTATGATGGCAATACCGAGATCTATACACAAACTATAACCATGCCAAATTTCATCAATATATATTCATAATTTCAACTGTTAGAAGAATAGTCATAATTACAGAAGTTAGAAGGGCGGACAGACAGACAGACGGACAGAGTTAAACTATAAGTTATCCTTGTAGTACTACGGAACACTAAAAAGAAACTACGATCGTTTTGAATTGTGAAAATTATCACCCAGGCACTAAATATAAAATATTGAATCGCTCTTATTAACCGACTTCATTTGTATCGTCTATTCCACTTTTTTTTATAAGTTAGAAGTAAAGTTCAAAGATGATTAAAACCAGCCCTTGACTCGAACTTTAGGAGGTTGATATTTTTTCGTTTTAAGTTACGAGATAAAATATGCCTATTATTATATTAAATTATTATATTATTATAAATTTATAATTATATTATTATAAATTTATAATTATATTATTATAAATTAAACTTTTAGTCAAATTTCAATAAAAAGGTAGGGTTAAATTATAATTTTATCTCCATTTGATTACAAATTTCAAAAGCAAATATACGGTAGCGGTACCGGACAACAGCATACATCTAAAAATATACGTTTCCCCGCACTCGGTATTCGTGTTTTACAGAATAATGACTCACGCCAAACCGAATGTAATAACAAGTGAATGTTCTGTAGACAATAGGAGTATTTCGGTCTATAGTGGCAACACGGTAGACTGCACGTGCTTTGAACATGTTGCGTTTACGGAAGAGATCTTTCAAAAGTATCAAACAAAAATAAACCGATCGCTATATTGTATTTAATCTAAAGGCACGTTGTATTCGTTTCAGGACCGCTAACTGTGCACATTCGTAACTGCGGGCATGTGCAGCTGGAGAGGGAGGCTTTCTCGTGGCTGCTGTCCATCAACATAGATGACGTTAAGAAACTGCAGCTAGGCCCGGGAGCCTTCAAATTGGACCCGACGGCCGGCAATATAGGTGAACACGGAGCGGGTTTATCGGTTAGTATTGTAACACAATCACAAAGCGCTTGCGATATTTCTCATGCATCAGCTAAGGCGATGGAAATAAAATTATACTTGTGTTGACAAAACGACAAAAGCCACATTTCGCAGAGATAGTAACAAAACCCATCTTTTGCAGATCGAGATGAAAAACGTAACAGTACCCGAAATAGGCGAAAAGACATTCGGATCGTCGGCCGCGCTGATCTCGATGACGTCCGTCGATGTTCAGGCAATACGTGCTGGAGCATTCTCAGCTAACACATACAATATCGTCATGGCGACAAATTGCTCTTTTCAACTTATCGAAGCGGATGCGTTTGTCAGCACATCAATAATTAATAATTTGCATTTCTATGGATGCAAAATACATCAAATAGCGTCTACAGCTTTTCAATGTGCTATTGCAAGATTGAACTTGACAAATTCAAGGTCAGTATTGGCAGCGTGTTCGTCAAATATTCAAAAGTTAAAACTATAACCCGACTACACAAACTATATCATTATTCATTACCCTACTTTTTGGCTTCGCCGTAGTCGGGTAAAAATACAAAAAATACTCAATACTCATAATAACATACGTATTAACGTATACAAACTTATTTTACGCTTTAAAATTTGTTATCTTATTACTTTCAGGTTCGAGAATATCGAGACAGGCGCAATCAACACAACTGTTAGTGCAGTTGATATTGTTGACAGCGTATTCAAGATTTTCAACGAGAGGGGATTTGAACTGCGGTTCTGGGACGAGATTCGAATGGAACGTAATTCATTTGACGAGTTGGCACCAAATGCTATTGTGGGTCCGGGAAGTAAAATTCAAAAATTAGTTTTTGTCGAAAACGAAATAGAAAATATAAACCCTGGAAGTCTAGGCTTCATAGGCCAAGCCTATAATCAGTATAAGGATAATGTAATATATCATAATAACTATTTCGGAGTACCTTGTTACTGTAAAATTAGTCCTTGGTTAGCTAAAGGATTTGGCATCGACTCAGCTGAACCTTTTGAATCGGAGAGTTACTGTACTGTTGATGAAATATTTGCACGGTGTTTTAATGTTCCCGATCAGAATATGTTGTTTCGAAAATTTTTCGACAATGTGTGCCATAATAAATCAACTATTCAATGTGAAATATATAAAACAAAAGCGTTTGGCGAGGCAGAGATAAAAAATCCAAGATTCCCCCATAAAAAGAATGAACAGGAAGGGTTAAGTGAACGTGACAAAAAAGTGATCGGTATAGTAATTGTAACTGCATTGGGGTGTGTTATAATAGTATTATTTATAAGTTTCATACGGTGGATGAGACGTCGCGGTTATTGCGTTAAATTAAAAAATATTTTACTGTCGTCCAACTCCTCTTGCGGAGCTTTTTGTGATAGATTGTGTGTTTGTGGGGCGAACAATGGACTCGACAATGCCAGAAGTATCTCTCAACTATCTGTAAATGAATATTCAGAACGCCACCGACTGAATGAACCACGAGTACAGGATGCTATACAAGAAACCACTATTCCAAGCGAATGTACTGAAATTGTAGTCGCTACAGAAAATAAAACAACTCAAACGTTACCTGAGGAATTAACAAAGGAACTGTTGGAAAACTTAAAAGAAAAGCTCGAGGATCCAGAAAATTATGTAGAAGCCAGAGAAATGATAGAACATCTATATGAACTTATAAAAGTTGAAGAAAGCTGTAATACCAACACCCCGACCCTAATAAATGTTGAAGAAAATATCTACGAATTACCATATCAAAATACTGCCCCACGAATAGGTAAAAATAAAAAGCAAATGATAAGTGTGGGCACAAGAGCTCCTTCGCTAGATAAATTAATGCCCTTGTCGCCATATAATAGGCAAACTGCACTGGCTCACGAATATTTTGAACCCAAAGACTTTGCAGTACACCTTTATACAGAAATAACAAATTCTGATAAAGAAAGGAAAAATTTGCTAGGCGCCATTCCAGATTTAGTTGCCGAACAGCCGATTCCTCGAGGACCGTACCTTAAAGCTGTTCGAGAGAAAATGAATTCAAGTGGGACTGCCTCTCCTGTTAAATCCTTAAACTCTGGTGCACAACCAAACATATCAACAATCAAATCGAATAAGTCCACAACTTCTAATAATTCTGTAAAAATGATAAACAGGCCTCTTCCAGAGAAACCGCCCAATCCTTACCTTGGAGAAGGTCCGTCATATCGGTTCCACTAAGTATTTCATAGTTATCATACTACGCGTACGCGTACGGAAAGATGTACCCTAAAATATAATATTTCCGAAAATCCTTGCTGAATTGGAAGTCGCACGTGTTACTAACTATGACGCAATTGCTTAAACAAATATTTCTTTGCTGTGATATTATTTTGTTTATATTATTATTGTAATTGATTTGATACGTGATTACGTAATGCCAGACATTGTTCTAGTTTTCTTTGTAAATAGTTTATAGATGTAAATGTTAAGTTACTTAGCCAACTATAGTAGCTTTTGTCTGTGTATGTTGTTATATTATATTAATACTGATAGAGATATAGAATAGAAGAGATATAGAAGATGATAAGAGTCAATATGCTTATGCAGTCTGTACATCTGGGGCCACGGTTAGTGTCCCCCGCCAAGACGAGCTTTCACTGTCTATAATATTATAAATAAATAGAATAGAATTGATATTTGTGTTTATGTAGGTAGCATTCGAATACCAAATAATAGTTACCTATTATAATTATTTCAAAGAGAACATCTATAAAATTGCTTTGTTCACGGTTAATTTTATTATTCTGTTTTTATCGAAATCATTTTCTAACTTTTAACCTGCTATTAACTCGACTTAAGGTTAGTGACTGACTTTAGAAATTTACTGTAAAGACTATATTTCTATACGTAATATTTATTCTTACAATCTATTTAAAAATATTAAGTATATATAAATTCAGAGGATCAAGTCTATAATGTTTTGGTCTTGGTGAAAATTGGCGACGTTTATGACCAATGGTCGTTCAAATAGACGTTACAATATTTTAAATCAAACTTGATTTCTAACAAAAGGAGGTTTTTAAACTAAGTTACTTCTGATTCATTGATCTTTTGAAAATCAAATGTTATATACCTTGGTGCTCGTTTCTTTTACTTTATAAAAAAAAATATTTTGTTTAATCTAGAGAGTAATGTAAAACACAAAATAACTTTTTGTGTTTTATATTACTCTTAGTGTTAATATAAATTAGCTAGTGAAATTCTCATAAATTAAAGCATTTAAGTGTGAATGATATTCATGTCCTATTTTAAAACTTAGTGATATTTATTTGTATGTATAAATGCTTCCTTTTAGATAGGTGAATATTAAAGCACTAAGTAATGTGACTAATACAATACAGTAATTAAATAATTACCTAACAAGTGTTCGATTTGCATAGAAAAATGCTGACTGTTGGCAACAAAAAAATAAGATTAGACTATAAAATTGTATTTACTCAGATTATACCTAATAGTTGACAACTCTACGACACGATTTTGAAAAACTAAGGGTTCCTTGTAGTTCTACGGAACCATGAAAATCACAAGTATGTTCGCATATTTTAATGTATAGGCTTTACCAATTATATTTTATCTCATTATGGCGTAGACACATAGTGTTATTCCGAGGATGTTGTATATGAAATAAATGTTGAATGTAATACTGAATTTTATTTATATGTTTAATCATGGAGAATAACGACTAGTGCATAGAGCATTGGCATGATTAACCCCCAACGCAAAAAGAGGTGTGTTATAAGTTTGACATGTCTATCTGTCTATCTGTCCGTGGCATCGTAGCTCCCAAACGGCTAGTTTTTTAGGGTTCCCTAATACACAAGGAACCCTTATAGTTTGGCTCTGTCCGTCCGTCTGTCTGTCTGTCCGCGCTTCTAGCTTCTGGTATTATGAATATAAATTGATGAAATATGGTATAGTTATAGATTGTGTATAAATCTCAGTTTTGGCATTATAAAATAATAATAATTTTATATTTTAGGGGTGGCTCTCCATACATGTGAAGTGGGGATGAAAAATATCTTTTCATTCTACCCCATCGTGTGGGGTATCGTTGAATAGGTATTTTAAATAAAGGTTAGGTTAGGTTAAATGACGTTTTTACAAAGTCGACCATTTTATTTTAATTCAAAGAAAACCCATCGCGCGTTGATAGTTACGGAACCCTCCTTATATATGTCCTGACATGCTCTTGGTTAGGTTATTTTGTTAGAAAGCTGACATAATCGAGTGTTCTTAGCTATAATGCCTCATCAACAGCTCGCTCACTGCTTGTGAACTCAGGAGTTACTTAAATTTTTTAATTTAGTTTTTTGTTCTAAATCAGGGTACCTAAACAAGCGTGAAGGAGTGAAGAGTATCACTCGCCGTAATTTTTTCGGCTTTTCAAATTCAATCGCTGTAACTAGATATAGAGTCAGTTCACACCCGAGACGCGACGCATCGATGCTTGAATACTGCAAAAATATGCATAATGTGCAGCGGCGCGCAATTTCGGTGTTTGTATAGCTGTTGAAATCGCGCGCCGCGTCTCGTTGTCTGGCCTGTAGCCGCTAGCGTCACATGTGCTCACCAATATTTGTTTTGCTCCGAGTGCCGAAATCTGCCTCAAATGAAACCACAAACATTTTGTATTATTCGCATCTGGCATTACAGTTTCTTACGCCGGTTCTTCTCGCCGGGTTAGTTCCCGAACCGGTGGTAGGCATCACGTAGAGACAGTTCCATAAGCGTTCCTTTGTAACCTATATGGAAATAAAACTTTTTTCTATTTTTGTATTTTTTTGTCAAGAGACATTCATCGAAGTACCTTTTCGCAGTATGAAATACCGAATACATATTAACGTGAGTAGAAAAAAAACGAACAAGAGTAGTCTCACCCACTGTGGGTTCCGTACTAAGTAGCAGTGGCGTGGGGTTCCTATAAGTCCATTTCTATCGGCTTCACTTACCACTTGCCTTTTGAAGACCCTCATCCAAATCCCTACCTTATTATACAGGCTAGGGCTTCCCTATGAAGAAGAACCAGCCTTCGCCACTGCTAAGTAGGAACATCATAAATAGTTCAGAAATCGAGTCTCTCAGTTTTTGTCGTGCCTGAAAATGGGTGATGATAATTTGTATTTGAGAAGCTGTTATTTTTGTAATTTTTTATTTTAAATAAAACTTAAATATATCGTAAATAAACAAAAAGTTTTGGTCCTTTCATAATATATTTTTTTAATTCTTTATTTAATACAAGATACCAAATTTGAAAACGATTTAAATTATTTTTTAATATAAAAAAAAAATTTTTAGACATATCTATAAGTTAGACGTATGCTGTCGCTGACTTTTTTGTAGGCATTATTAAGCTCTACAACTTTTCTCTAGGACTTAATCATATATCTCTCATCGGTAAGACAGCGTTCGTAAGAAACGTTTTCGTTCGACCGTTTTTTCTCCGACTTGCAAATCCGGCTACCACGAAAAAGTCTTTTCATTTTTCGGGTTAATATATAGCGTATGTCACTCACAAATAACGTAGCCTTCTATTGGTAAAATAATTTTCAAAATCGGTTTCAAAAAAAAGTATATCCAGAGATCTACAACCTCACAAACTATACCTCTTTATAATATCTATTAGTATAGATAAAATTTAGGTGTATTACAGGAAATATGAAATTCAGGTGTAATCAATGTTGAAAAAAAAATGTTGCCATCATCTGAATTGGTAATACATATTTGCGATATCCTATAAAACGGATTTAAGCTACTTACTGTAAAAGTGCTCTTAACTAACAGTTGTTAACAATATTCATCATTTTCACAAACGTTAAAATATGTAATTTCGAATTGCAGCTTTAATGTACTTAAAAAGGTATTTTAACATTGATTAACTAACATTCGGTTTTTAACACTAATTGCTACCATACTTAACATTGAACAATTAATGACATAATAATATTTAAGTATACCCACAAGTTTTATTAAGGCGAGTGGGGACCATTGTTGAAAGTCACTCTTTTTCTTCCTTCCAGTTTTCACGTACCATCTTCCTATGCTTAATGTGGTAAAAGTCTATGACCTTATTGCAGTAAAACTGTTCTTATTTTAGATGGAGACCTGTCTACATCCTGATGTAGCAAGTTGAACTCAGTTTCGTTTACCTACGTGCAGTGAAAAAATTAATGTTCATGGTATGAAGTTAAAAATCGACTTACTATCATGGTATAAAACAACAAGCCGTAGCTTCTTTCCTCTGACCGTTTGGATATTTTGAACTGCGCAAGGAATTTTTAGTGCGTTTTTACCACTAGATACATAAAATTGATTCAAGACGAATGTGTTTCACTTCCAAAGTAAAAATGCACAAATAAGCATGAAATAAAATCTATTTTCTAAATAATTCCCCTTTTAAGTGTGGCTAAAATGTTAAATATTTCTCTACTCAATCTTCATAACTTTGAAGTCGCTCCAATAGTGTCCGATAGTGTCGGTGTAAAATACTATGAGAAGTACCTATTATATCATCATAATGTGATGATGTACGGTGGTATGTTGGTGGTGATGATGATGATTACTGTAATTGACATAGTGCATGCTTGCAGTTCTCTAAACAACGCCGAAATCCCCAAACATGTATCTATTAATGTTATTTATTGTACTGTAGGTTCTTAGTGGAAATTCATGTTTCATAGTAATAACACACAGGACTTCTTGCACTATTTCCACTTTAATTAGTATTTTAAATTAACTTTAATATGTTACACGACCGGTTTCGACAAATACCTGATGATGACTTTGTCGAAACCGGTCGTGTAATATATTAAAATTAATATAAAATACCTAGTCTTGCCATAAATACTGAAAAAAAAAATTCTATTGCAAATAACATTTATTACTTTTACAGTGTGTTAGTTATATATAGTAATATAAAACAATTTAAAATATAAAATGCTTATTCGAAGTGGTTTCCATTGGCTGCAATACAGTCCTTTAAACGTTGAGGCCAGTTATCAATAGAAGCACGCACTCTTTCCATGGGAAAATTCTTCATTACCAATCGTACGGATTGTTTAGGGACTCTAAATTATCATGGCCTTTAGAGCAATCCGTACTCTCTAAAACTGACCATACATAATCCAGCGGATTAAGATCAGGACTAGACGACGGCCAGTCTTCAGCTCTGATGAAGTCCGAAACGTTCGTTTCCAACCAAGACTGCGTAGACCGAGCTTTATGACCCGGCGCCGAGTCTTGCTGGAAGGACCATTCTTGGTTATTGAACATGGTGTTGTTAAGGGGCTTCACTACCTACTCAATAATGGTATCTTGATTCACTTGTGCCGATGTTTTGATACCTTTTTCACGAAAGTATGGCTCAGTCACTACTTCATAGCTAATACCCCATCAAACCATCACTGAAGACGGATAGTGCCCACGTTGTACTCTGTCGACTAATTGGGAAGATTTCTTAGAGCTTTGAGCATAAATACGGTCATTTTGTTTGTTAAAATGTTGCTCAATTGTAAAAAATTACTCATCCGTAAACAAAATTTTTCTGTGACCTCCCTTTGCGTACCCGCTTCAGTAGTTGTTTCGATTTTACCACCCTATTCTATTTTAAATTATCAGTTAAGAAATGACCAGTACGTCTCTTATAGGCTGCAAGTCCTAAGTCATCTTTTAAAATACGCGACATGGTTCTAGGTGCTATATTCATCTCCCGAGATAAAATATTTTGCTTTCGGACAGGATTTCTTCGAATTCTTTCCCTTACTGCTTTGACCACCTTTTTCGTACGAACACTACGTGGACGGCCAGATATTTTTCTATCACAAACAGAGGACGTCTCATTGTACCCATTAATAGCCCGGTGCACAAAGATTTTACTAATACCAAGCGTATGGAGTTTTAAAAATTGCATTTGGCTCCATGCCTACTTTGTGTAATGCAATCACAGCGATTCGGTTCTCTTTATCACCCCACTCCATTTTAATATCTAAAAATATTGTACAATGTATTGACGCCAAAATGAGAAAACTCAATGAACAATCATATAAAAACACACAATTGACAAATTCCAAATTTAAATGTAATATTTTGTTTATTTTTAATTGTAACAGTATTTATGACCAGACTAAGTACTTATTGAAATGGAAATAGTGCAAGAAGTCGTGTGTGTTATTACTGTGATGTATATATAAGGAGTCAGGAGTCTCTTCAGTATTTTTGGATCCAGGGTATACCTAAGCCCAAAATCTTTCTCAGTTTAGTTCTAGATTTATGAAAAAAAAATACTTGGGGGTGTGAAATAGATTCCTCTATACTATTTATATTAATACCAACAAAAAATATTTATTTTTTGTTTTCGTATCGTGAAAGTGGCATCTATCATTTATCTGTGAGCATATTGCGTTTCCAAAAAACTATGTATTAATTTCATTATGTAATTGACATCACAAATTTCCGCAAACCGCCACTAGGGCAATTTATAGAACAATAGGTTAGGTTATAATATTTAATCAATTATCTATTATCTCCCGAGTTTGATGTATAATATTATTGCTCTTTTGTTCCTATGTTAATAAAGTACAACTTACAGTAAATATTTTTTATGGCCACGTATTTTAATTACCAGGCAGTAAATGTATGGCGACTTGCCAGTCTCCTTAAGTCGTTTTATGAAAGCTGCTTCTCTGTACGTAAGTAATAAGTATATATATTTTCTACTCTGTGGTTATAGTAACTACAAATCTATCATTATAATTGTTGTCACAATTGAAAAGATCTATCCAACAACATAAATCTTATTGTTATTGGATCTTATCTATTTATCTTATTATTAAATTTTTTACCTCTACGTGTAGCTGTACGTCTCCTGAAATACCACAATTTTATGGGTGTTCTGTTTTACAGTCCGTTGAAGAGATACATAAATGATATTTTTAAGCCGTCGCAATAACTTTTACTCGTCTACATAACGGTAACTGGAATTCCTCATTTAAAAGTTCATGCAAAGAAAGTTTTTGAATCATTTATGCGAGCACTCGTTTATCAGGACTTGCCACAGGTTCGCTGTGGCCAGTGGGCTGTGATACGTTGTAGGTAAGTGACAGTAATCAGTAGCCAGTTTATTGTATACCAAAACCCCAATAATTGGGTTAAATTAAAAAAGTCTAAGTTAAATACGATAATTACTACCTTATTAAACTTAGATTTTCAAATTACTTTCAATGAATTATAAAAAAAAATGATAACAGGACGATTCACGTCTTGATATCATACATTTCTTAATGGAGTTTGAAGTTTTTACGTTGGCTTGACGTTTATGAGAATACCAATTTGTCGTTTTAACATGTTGATACTGCATCGAGAAACTGTATTAATGTGAGATTAATTTAGCAGAATCAACTTACAGAATTTTAGAAAGGGAGATTGAACAACCAACAATTAATTGATAAGGAGAATTGAACAAAAAACGACAATTTATTGAAAAGGAGTTGTCTCTTTGACGAACTAAAGAAATACAAAAAAAATTGTAAGATGTCACAAAAACCAAGGATTTAATGTAGGAGAAATCTGAATGAACAGGGCTACGAAGAGATTCACAATGGTAGTATACGAATAAGCCCGCTGTTCCCATTTGTAGTCTTCCCTTTTCAAGATAAAACTGCGAATCGACTACAACATAGTACAGTGATCAAACATAAAGTGATAAAATCTAAAAAAGCAGTATTATTATATTAATACGTGAAGCAAACATTTTCAGTACAGTTTTACGAGAATAGGTAGACGACTGATTTTTATTGCATAAATGAATAGTAAGTATTCTTAAATATGAGTAACTTCTCAGAAGAAACAGTATATTATCGAAAGTAAATATTTTCAAAGGTACAATGATTTGTATACAAAATTTCGCAAGTCTCGTGAAAACACTCCATACTAAAGTCGTACCTATTAATTGTACCTATTTCTGTTTTTGTTTATTGTGTAATATCTGTTTTGTTTTTTTCTTGTATTATGTTAGTTTATTTCATGTTATTGTGTTTTATAGCGTAAATCTATGTATGTAATGTAATGCCTTATTTTGTCGAATAAATGTTTTATTATTATTATTTTTATTACCTAGCTGTGACGTCGCCGAGGTAAAAGTATATCAAGTATAAGGCCGCAGGAACATATTTGTAAATATCTCCAATATTTGTGAGTTTAAGTTCATACTTACCATAGTGAATGTTTTTGTATATGAGGCGGGTAAACTAATGATGTAGGTTTTGTTTAATAATTTAGCAAAAAAAAACATATTTGTACTTTTTACATTAATAAACTTATACATAAAATATTATATTTTTTAGTAGTAATGGATCAATATTTCTGAGTTCCTATATTAATGAAACTAAATATTTTAGATGCCACTATTGTGTAACCGGAGAAGTATGAAATTTGGCCTGCAAATTAAAGTTTATGTGATAGAATCTGTGCAGACTAACTCTAGGGATAATAAATCTAACCGTGGGAGACCCACACTTCGGCACGAATGGGCCGGCTCGACCGTATAAATACCACGACCTCACAGAAAACCGGCGTGAAATAACGCTTGCGTTGTGTTTCGCCGAGTGAGTGAGGTTACCTGAGGCCCAAGCTGGGGGATTGAGGATTTTAAGGACTGGGAACGCAAGTCGCAATTCCGAGTGTCTATGGGCGGCGGTAATCGCTTACCATCAGGTGATCTGTCTGCTCGTTTCCTGGTTCATTTCATAAAAGAAAAGCTAATATTTTTTTTTAATAACGCTCAGTAAATAGTAATACATAGAAATACATCAATCTGTCGGAACATTTACATTTTTTTTATTTTTTTCTATCTAAAAGGCAAAAGAACAATAACAACCAATAAAAAGTATTTCAATTACTATGGGCGTATTTCGAGCACAGGGGCGACCTCTAGTACAAATAAATATAATAAGTTCCTCTACGTAATTATTCTGAACGTTAATATTTCTTTGAGAACGCATTGTAAACACGGAGGTGATAAGGCGACAGTTCTCAGTGGCCGCCCCATTTCCTATGCGTCGCATGCGGCTTCTTTGATTTAATCAATTTATCCGTATGTACTAGCACTGCGCCGCGACCCTACCGCGACACCCATTCATTACCGAGATTAACGACACATTTTATTACCCTTCAGATTATATTGTAGACATTGTTTGAATAACTTAGGGTTGCCAACCCCAAATAAAAAGAAAACTAGGATTTGAAGTCGCAAAAACCAGGACAATCCGGACGCAGTAATAGAGTTGCTATAGTAACATTAATATCTAGTGAAAATAATTTAAATCAAATACATGTAATTCTATTCATATTTTTTTGTATAAAACTATTTGAATGAAGTAAATTAGAAAGAAAATGTGTAAAAGTGGCGCGCGAATTTTTATAAACATTACCTTATCAAGCGATATAAAACCCAGGATGCTGCTTTAAAACTAACCAGGACACCACAGGTTACTGCAAAAACTTGGGCATGTCTAAGACTGACTACAATTTTAAAAAACTATAACCAACTACGTAAATTATATAGCCTATGTTACCGGGCCATTATTTCGAATCTATTGACATCTCATTCATTAAAAGCGGACCAGTAGCCTCGGTGCTATGTTGGAACAAACATATATATGCATACATAGACTGCCCTTCCTTTTGGCTTCGCCGTAGTCGGGCAAAACTTTAGAAAAGTATGGTATTAATGTGGTTTTCTTTACTTTTCTGTTATCATTGTGGTTAGATTGGTACCTAAAGAAGAGAAAAAATTATAAAATATTCTTAAATTAGATATAAATTGTTTGCCGTTTGATAAATTATACTTCTAATTATTTATTAAACAACTAGTTTTTGCCCGCAGCTTCGCCCGCGTGGGAGAGTGTTCGTGGCAAAAAACTTCTTCAGCAAATATACCCGCAATAAAGTAATAATATATAGATAGCACAGAGTAAAAATATATACATTATAATAAATTCTCACTCGTACTTTTTAATTTTAAGATATACTCCTAGATAAGGATTATCAAATTGTATCCGTCTTAATAGCTTCTGAAAATACCACATTATATCTGATATTTTTTTTAAACTTAGAATTGGTATAGTAACCTATCCATATACATTTCTTATTTATCTCCAACGGGTTAGGTTAGGCAGCGTGTTAAGTAAACATATGAATTCATAATTTTGGCAATACCAAAATTTCAAAGACATTGATATCGGTGCACAAAACTCTGATGAGTAGTGAGTACTTATGTCATCATAATAATATGTTGGTATTTCTTGTGAAGATGGTGGTGATGATAATAATGATTACAGTAAGTGGTATGATGGCATATTCTTGCAGTTCTTTAACAACGCTGGAATCCCCAAACATGTATATATAAGGACTCGGGAGTTCTGTTGAGTACTTTTGGATCCAGGGTATACCTTGGTACAAAAGCTTACTTTTTGGTATCATATGCTTGGACTACTTCTGAAAAACTATATGATTCCATATAAGTTTCGAAGAGTTCCCTCTATTCATCATGGATCCCATCATCAGGTCACCATTTTGGTGACTAAGGGACAAATTACGAATTATAAACTTTACAACAACAAAAGAATTTTGCAAATAAGTTCACAAACGGCAAAGATATTCGTGTCGGTGTAAAATACTATGAGAAGTACCTATTATATCATCATAATGTGATGATGTATGGTATATCATCTTACTGGTGTTGATGATGATGATTCCTGTAATTGACTTAGTGGCATATGCTTGCAGTTCTTTAAACAAGACCGAAATCGCCAAACGTGTAGGAGTCAGTACTTTTGGATCTTACTTTTAATTTTTGGCATACTCTTGGGTTACTTCAGAAAAACTCAAAATCACAATATGTGTCAATATAAATTTCGAGGAGTTCCCCCGATTGCTCATGGATCCCATCATTAGGTCACCACTTTGGTGACAACGGGACCAATTTGGGATTATACCCATTACATCAAAAAACGAATTTTGAAAATCGGTCCATAGACGGCGGAGAAATCGTTGAACATAGAAAAAACTAAAAATAAAATATATGCAGCCGAACGTATCACCGCCTTCTTTTTTAAAAGTTGGTTAAAAATAGGGCACGCATCCTGCGGCATCTATGCAGCGAACATGACGAAATGTTCTCTACATGGCGATAAAGTTACATCTAGGAAAAGTACTATTTAATTTATAAAACAAAGGCGACATTAACGTCTTATATAATTTATTGAGTATGGCAGCCCCGGTATGTTCTCTGTGCTCGCGAGATGAAGGTCGCGGCACTCCGGCGCACCGCGAACTCGTGCGACTCGCGAGGCGCGAGCCTCAGTCACTCCCGCGCATACCGCCGCGAGCGCACGCCTGTCGCAACATTTTCAATTATTCCCCAGTAAACGCGACCGCTAATTAGTTCTGTATGAAATCATTTGACTGGATTATGTCCTTTTGTGTTTAAGAGGCCATTGTTCGTCGGGTCATGCTTTACGCCGCACTCGGCTCATGAGGTAGGTATTATTTCCTATTTTATGATATAACATGTATATATATGTTCCGTGTACATAGGCATTGTACAGGAACTTGGCATTATATCAAATCGCGGGAAAAGCACGCGCCATATAAAATTACTATTTGCATTGATACATTTATTTGAAAGTTTATACAACACGTGAATATAGAAATATGCACATTGCATGTTGATAGTCAAATTAGCCAGAAAAGAATCAAATTAATTTACGTTAAAAACCTTGTTTTACATTGAGGGTAAAAGAAAAAATATTTTCATTTTGTACTAAACAATACAAATGGCACAAAAACTACCAAGCTCCGTTAGCTGTTTTAAATTTCGGCACATCAGAATGTAGAGCATTAATTTATTTTGCAGATTTTATTTTTAAATGGCAAGTAGTGATATAATTATCAAAGCACTTGAGAGATCCACGAGGTTATCTTTAAAAAAAAATCCAAAGAATTTGAAAACACATAGGTTTAAAAAGTCAAAATAATCGTTTATACAGCCACATAGTATATGTATAAATAATATTATAACTTTTTATTTATTAATCAACTACACATTGTTATATAATTTGTTTATCAAAGAAGACATAAAAAATATGACTCTTACTTGAGATTAATTACATTCAATAAAATCAATCTATAACGATGCACCGATCATGTTCTATTAATTGTTATAATGAATTATGCTAACAGTACGTAGTAGGTCAAATAAACAAATGTTATAAACAATTCAGATGAAACATTAAGTACCTGGGTAACCCAGCTTTGGACGGAGCTCTATTAGATTTAAAAAAAAAACAAAGAAGCACGAAAATATTTTATCCGGATTCGAACCCATTCGAACACATTCCGGATTTTTCGAACAACGTAAAAATTAACCAAACTTCCAATCGGACTGACATTATAGAGTCGAAATTAAAGATAAATCTATTGTTGCACGAAAGAAAAAATATATATAACCAAACCCGAGATCTAATACATACAGCCTTTAACTATACCAAATGTCATGCATTTATATTCATAATTACAGAACCTAGAAACGCGGACAGGCAGACAAACCGACAGACAGGGAGGATTACTTGAGGATTACGGAACCCTAAAAACTGAGCAAAAAGATATTCGAGAACCTAAGAAATTATTCTTATTACTACTTTTTAAACTCCATTGCCAAACTTTAGCATTTTGCGATAAGGTCACACATTGGATGATATCTAAATACAATTTTACGCCAACGGTATTATGTAGATTGACTTTTTACTAAACTACTAGATACTATATATATACATAGTACAGTCTCGACGACAACGGTGTCATGTAAATTGACTTTTTACAAGATAGTACTGTCGCAACGACAGACGAAAACGTGAGATTCCGGTCCACGCACGTGGTTCCCGGATAAATATTTACGGGGCGGGAATAAGAGGTTGTAATCTGTATACAAACACAGAGTATATTCACCTCTAAGAGCCATAGCACACCGAATTTTAAAAGCGCAGAGGACGCGCGTTGTAGGAACGTCGAGGAATTCTGTGTGCTGAGTGCGACTTTTTGTCACTACTCGCCATGAAGAAGTTAAGATTTGTATGGTATCGAATTAGTTACCATTGTTTGCCTCTAGGGGCGTTGTTTCGATGCCATACAAATTGTAGTTAAATTCTTCGCGGCGAGTAGTGATAAAAAATGGCACTCAGCACACAGATTGTTGCATATAGAATTCATTCGAATCTCGTTCGAAGCAGAAGTGCGCGTCGTCTGCGTGTTTAAAAAAACGTCGTGTGCTTTCGCTCTAACACGCTTTCTATAAAAACGGACAGGTTACAGGACACGTAAACATATTCCTAAAGTGCATTTGTATTTTTGAACGCACATAGTGTTATAAGAATGTTTAAAGAGTTAAAGACTCTTTAAATTAATAGACGGAACTTCCGCCGTCTTTGATCATATGTCAGATATTACCCGGTAAATAATAACCGTAGGTATCATCGAAATCGGATAACAATTGAAAATTAACATTACTAAATATTTGTTTTCGCAATGATCAGCTGCTGTAAATGTACAGTCAATCTGAAACGAGCACCGACATACCGCTATTGTACATATCGACAGTCGACACAGAGATTGTCGGCATTTCAACTGCGAAAATTAAATTTATAACATCGCCAATTCATCGGGAAATCATTCGGCGAGCATTATTGAATCGGATTCCTCAAATATTTATGTAGGTCACCTTTGTGAATACACTTAAATTATTACACAACACTATTTCGCAGCATATTTAACTATTGTATGTTTTGTGGTTCTAGGCATGTATTTGATTCGGAAAGTATATAAACCATGAGTGTTAGGTTGAGTTTTAATTGCTGGCTTGTTTTTACCCGACTACGGCGAATAGTGATGATTTTGGCAGTCTATGTATGTATGTTCCACCGTAGCGCCCTAACTTCTTATCCGATTTTAGTAAATGAGGTGTCAATAGTGATAGTTTTCTATAATAAACTAGCTGTCCAGACACACGTTGTTCTGTCCTAACTATGAACTGGAATAAATAAATAACTACACCGACACCTACATCTACACCTTCCAACCTACATCTACACCATCCAACCTACGTCTACACCTTCCAACCTACATCTACACCTTCCAACCTACATCTACACCTTCCAACCTACGTCTACACCTTCCAACCTACATCTACACCTTCCAACCTACATCTACACCTTCCAACCCACATCTACACCTTCCAACCTACTGCGGTCGGCCGATGTTTTTGAAATAAACCAAACAGGTAAACTGAACGCACGTCACTTACAAAATTGAACACAGTGAACAGTCAGTATGGGAAAATTCAGTCGTCGTTTTTAGCAATTTTCCAGCAATTTCTTCAGGACTAAAATTAGCCAAATCGGTCGAGCCGTTCTCATGTTTTAGCGAGACATTGAAACTGCAATCCATTTTTATACATAAACAGGATAGAAGGTCTAAAACCATAACACAAAGGCATGGAAGAGATGTTATCGCTCATAGTTTTAGCTAGCAGTACAGTTTTGAGAAGTGTCTCAATATAAACAATAGGTAACTGGAATAAGTAACAGTGCTCGGCTTCTATAGAAATGATTGTGACTTCATTGTTTATATGAGTTCCACTCTAGTTCGTTTTGTACGGTACTGTTTAAAAATTTACTGCACAAAAAGTACAATCCGTATGCAATTACAATATTCGGAAAACACTCATTAATACATAGTCTTAGATTATTACTAAATTACTAAATCTTATACTTTAAACGAGACATTCTTGTATATATATCGGTTGCTCGACAACGGCTACAAGTATTACCATGAAATTTAGTATACAGAGAGTATTGGGGGAGAAACATCTATGTAGCTAGGCCTGATTCCTTAGAAACTGCGCATTTTTAAGCAATATATGTTTTTTTTTCTTTCGTCGTGCAACAATATATCAATAATTTTGACTCTCTTACGTCAGTCTGATTGGCAGCTTGGTATGAGTACCTACGTATAATTTTTGCATTGTTTGGAAATTATTTCTTTTTTATATTTTTTTGTTTATTTTAAATTATTTTATCGTTTTAGTAAAACTCCGAGCTTAGCCTCGGTCTCCCAGGTACTAGTTACTAACGAGTACACTGCTGTTTGAATTAGGCTAATAGGTTTCACAATCTTCGTATAAGTCTGAGATAGCTTGTCTCTGTCGCTCGATATAAAGTAAGCGGCGACAAAACTTCCGAATAAGCTATCCGACACTTATTAAAAGATTGTGAAACAGGCCCTTAATTTATGAGTAGAGAGCAATGCAAAACATGCTTGCTTAATACTTGCAAGCTCCACCTATGTAGAGTTTGTCGTCTCGACAAGTCCGCAATCACAACACCATAGAATCATAATAATATGTTGTGGCTTGACAAGGTATAAAGGAAGCTTAATATTTTAGGAAATACTATAGACTGACTAGCCTAGAGATAGACTAGAGATAACTGTGGTTGAAATTCAGCCATATTAATTCATATAGTTTTTAAGTTTCAACTTCATGTGTTCTTTTGCCTCTTGTTGTGACAGATTGACAAACAACGAAAATCAACGTGTAACAAAAATGTATCCATCAAACGTACGGCAGTGTGTGTTAATAATATAATCCGAGGTAGAGAGTGTTGCTGTTATTTTTATAAATTTTATGTATTTCGAAGTATTATTTAAAAAAAGTTATTAGCTTGCTGCACACCTTCCTCCGCATACACTTTTAGTATGTCAAATATCATACTCCTCCGTTCGTAAAATTCTCGTAAAACTGTACTGAACGTTTTTGCTTCACCCACAACCTGGGTAGCCGAGTTTGCTCGGAGTTCTGATTAATTTTAAAAAAATCACAAAAATATTCATCTGACCGTGATTCAAACCACCACATACAGAATTTCAGAACAAAGCAAAAAACACATACCAAACTGCCGATGGACTGACATAGTAGAGTCGAAATTATTGATATATTGTTGCCCGACAAAAGAAAAAAATATATAGCTTAAAATGCGCAGTTTCGCAGGGATAAGACCTAGCTAGATCGATTTTTCTCCCTCAAAACTCCCCCCTGCATACTAAATTTAATGGTAATACTTGCAGCCGTTTTCGAGAAACCGATTATATATATACAAGATTGTCTCGTTTAAAGAATAATCTGTCATTTTCCTGAGTTCAGATATCTTACTATTTTTTTTGCTCTCGTGAGAAAAATTGCTGGTCAGTGGAGTGTAGTATAATTTAGTGATAAGTATATCATGTGTCACTGCGCGGGAAGCGGCGAGTTAAGGGTTAATTAAATTACGCCACCGACTACGGTCCAGACTCCAGTCACTGCGTAAATCGGAACCTACGCAGGAGATATTTTTATTGTGTCCAAGTGTGTGCGCAATACACAAGAGCACACACACACATACACACTTCTCTCTCTCTCTCTCTCTCTCTCTCTCTCTCTCTCTCTCTCTCTCGCTCTCTCTCTCTCTCTCTCTCTCCTTTACACTCGTAACCCAGAGGGACGGATGACCAACACGACTGGTGAGAGATCAGGAGCAGGACCGACTTTTTACATGCCCATCCGACGCATGGATCAGCCTGCATTGGCCTAGCCAGACTTGAAAACGACATTTTTTGTTGTTCCAAGACAGGTATTGAACTCCGGAGTCGAGAGCCAAGCTCTAAACCACTGCCCCACAGGTAACAACCAGAGGCACATCAATATCGTCCAGTTACAACTATCACGAGGTTATTTATGATGATGATGATGATGAAAAATATAAGTACAAAAAGTTCTTTGAATGAGAAATTTCGACGATGTGTTCAATTTACATTTACGAAACAAAATCTGAAAGCCACTAGTTAGTGAATCTTGTTCCTCCTGTCAACATTTTGACACTTGTATCTTGTGAGAAAATGGAAATTTCGTTTGATGAATAAGTGAAAAAAAATATGATTAAAATAAAACCACGATGTAAATTTCGCGATCGTTAAAATGGTACGTATCCGTTCCAGAGACCGGTTCCGACTAAACCAGTTTAAAATATTTAGACACAAAATTTGGCGAGATACACCTACTGCCTACTGGCCGTCTCGAATTTTCCATTCAAATAAGTATACACTCTATATTTTAAGTTAACACAGACACTACCACTACGCAAAACACAATGATTCGATAGAATCTTCAAAATAGAGCTTCACTAAACTAGAGTCGCAACTGCTTGTCCAGAGGCCTGAGTGCGAGTATTTGTCACTTGCCATACAAATTGTAGTTAACTCCTTCACGGCGAGCAGTGACGAAAACTCGCACACAGGCCTTTTGTGAGTTTTTATGCCAAGAATAAACAAACGTTATCCAATTTTCGATCATAAAATATTTATTGATAGTGAAATTAAGAATTGATTCTGATCATTATGACAATGTTAAGAATCAACAATAAGTGGTAACCTTCACTTGGATGATATCTGATGATGATAATAAAGATGACATAACTGTCGGAGGTATATGACAAAATTTTTAAGTTTAACTGAATTATAGCAGTGGCGTGGGGTTCCTATATTATGAAGACCCTCATCCATATCCCTACCTATTATACAGCCTCCCTATGAAGGAGAACCAGCCTTTGCGACTGCATTATAGGCATCTTAAGTTTTTGTGGACACCTATACTTAGATGAAAAATAAACATAGTTTAGTTACCGATAGTTCATTTTTCTCCCTAAGAATAAATAGTATTCGTAAACAAAGTAAAACAATCCCACATGGAAACGTGCCAACCTGTTGTAGTTCCGCATTAAACAATATTGTTCCTGATGCTAACTTTTCCATTTACCGACATTTCAATTACTGTACATAACTACGATTTTAATTGACTATCTTTTCAGCGTTTACAGCTTAATTGAAAAACCAAAAAATTAATCTAGCGAGCGAGTGATTACTGGTACATTTATCTAAAGAGCTTATAATGTTTTTTGAATTTAAATAGTTTGAATATATCATTATCTTTTTACAGTACAACATAATATCTTGAAGTTTTGATTAATACAGAAATCGAGACTTTTAAAGTAACCAAATAACGTTGTAAAACTCAATTCAAAAACTCAAAAGCTGAACTCGATACTTAGTCCTATTAAAAATTAAGCCAATACAAAATGTATTGCGGTTTAATCTGCTATATGTTTAAATTAATGTGAAATTAAACAACATAAAAACCGCTACAACGACGAGTCACAAAAAAATATGCGAAAGAAGCACTTTCTCATTTTCAAGATACTTGAAACTGTTTCCACTTTTAATATGAGTACCTGGGTAACCGAGCTTTGCTCGGAGCTCTAGTAGATTAAAAAATAAAAAGAATCACAAAAATATTTTACAAGGGTTCGAGCCCACCACATTCCGAATTTCCGATCAACGCAAAAATTAACAGAACCACCAATCGGACTGATATTATAGAATCGAAACTATTGATATATTGTTGCACGACGAAAGAAAAAACTTAAAAAAAAGCGCAGTTTCTTAGGGATAAAACCTAGCTAGACCGATTTTTCTACCCCAAAACTCCCTGCAAACAAATTTCATGTAAATACATGCGACCGTTGCCGAGATTACGATTATATATTATATACAAGATTGTCTCGTTTAAAGTTTATATAAGATTTTCACTCATGAACTAAGTCACAACAAAAAAAGTTACAATGATTAAAAAATTATAACTTCTTAAATCTATTTCTTTATTTTTTATCTTTCTATTTCTTATTATACGTTTGTTTTCTACACACAAATTCACTATGGCACTTTAACTCTTGTTACTGATATATAAAATTATAGCATGTGTAATGTATAATAATATTATGTTTTTGTTTTCACTACATTGGAAAAAATTAACATGACCTAAACAAATCATACAAATTAGACACACATGACAGACATGAGTAATGACTAAAGTAACATAAAAAAAATTGCCGTTACAAGTCATTACATCGTAAAATTAAAAATAACAATTAACATCAATATTGCATAAGAAGTGAGAACCTTGCCTATCGATATAGCAAAAATAAAACTTTATAACACACCAATGAGCAATGACGTAATTTCAGATGTAGGTAAACTAATGGTGAATTGTGATACAAGGGACCTTGAAATGTATGCTAATAAATGGTTCTAAGTGTGGAAACAAGTCAACTTTAGAAACGATTAAGAACTCATAATGTATTAGAATTGCAATTTAGAGCGATTATGTAGTCGAATTAACGTTGGAAATATTATAATGTTTTGAATTTAATGTACACTTGCAACGAGTATTTCGTTTTATGTATGTCCGGATTCGGGTCTCATGTTTTTATCCAAGTTACGGTTATAAAACGATTTTTTCGTACACAAAACAGCTTGTAATCATTTATATTTAGAGTTACTGAATAATTTTACGCCTTAATTAACGTACCCCAGAAATCACTTCCTTAAATAAAGGACATTGGATTTTTACTATGGAACGATTACCTATGAAGACAAAAGAAAAAATTTGATTATATGGCATAGGTCGCATATCTGCAGGACGTGGGATTGCGGTGACGACCTCTGTGGCTCAGTGGTTAGCGCGTTAGCGCGTTGGCGCTCAAGCCGGAGGTCGCGGGCTCGAATCCCGCCACACATTTTGGTTTGTAGTTTTTAGAAGCGAATTAAAGTCCAATTTATTTTTCTTGGAAATTATAATTTACTTAATTACGAATTAACTTACGAACAATGAACCTATCATTGTTCACTGATATATAATATTATGTTTACTAATGGCATATGTGGTTTTAAAAGGATTGATGATAAAAAAAAACATTTCTATTTTTAGGGTTCCATAGTTCATGTCTCGGAACCCTTATGGTTTCGTCATGTCCGTCCGTCCAAACGATTAGTATTTTTTGGGCCCGAAGACGATTATGCGATTTTAACTCTCTCTTTATTTTAAAATCTCGAATAATTCTACGAATAAATTCATACGCCAAAACATGACGAGATGATAAAGTATGAGACATCAAGCAAAATGTTTCATTCACAAACAATGTAGTAAGTACATAATGTGGTTTCATTAATATTTATTTATTATTTATTTATTTATATCTTAAATTTTAAATTATTTACATATAAAATATATTTTCGACGCTCGTGTCTCCCAAAAAAAATCAATTTTCAAAATTAACTTTATTTAAAATTACCAAAAATTATATATAAAATTAATACTAAATCTTATCTAGTCGACTTGCTCGAGGTTAGAGGCTAAGTGAGGTGGATTCTTCCATAGCGATCCAGTTTCACGTGCGCAGAGTCAGCATTTAGTTTCCCTGAATTCCGCTTCCATTTTACCAACGATTATGTATGTTGCAGCGGCGACAGTACGAGTAAAATCCATCAATGATTATGTAGCGATGTAGAGGCGATATTAACTTATAGAATTATCTTCAATTGTAAGATTGTAGCGGTGTGGTTGTATTTATCATGTCCCCCATTAAATCAATTTATTAACTATTAACTATTTTTGAACAACGGGAAAAAATGTCATTGGCCCATGATCTTGACTTGGTCCAGGTTCAGCATTACTTGATTCTTGACATAGCCGCTTGCTTGATTCTTTTCTTTCTTGATTCTTCTTTCTTCTGTTCAGGAAAAGTCTTCTGCCCAAAATTATTAGAGAGAGTGCAATAGCACTGAATAATATAGTATAGAAAGGAATAGTTGTATTATAGAACATTGGAATTTGTTCTAATTGATCGTAGGTGTTGACTATGGTGAAGTCTTTTGTGTGCAGCTTGCAGGTATGTGGTATTGTGGCTAGGTAGCTTCCATTGAGATTGATAAGTTCTTCTCGTTCACAGGATAACCGGGCTTGAGTTGGCTGCGGGAATACTACGACGTAGTGGCGGCCATCAAGTTTTTCCATTGCAGGTTTCATCAGATTCACGGTCGTCATCTCGCAGGATTCATCTTCATTTAGTTTTCCTTCAACCATGTTGCTGATACAATCCAGACGGGTTTTAAGTAAGTGGTTGAATTCATCTTCACATATTTACCTCATGCCTATCTTCGAGCATTCTGCCTTCGTGTACACGTGTATATTACCAGTGATTGCAAGGAATGGAGAAGGAGGAATAATAGCCTGTCTATTTTTATTAGGGACAATATCTAATTTATAAAAATTATATTCAAGTAGTGAAACTGTACAGGACTGTATAAATTCACAGGGGTTCAACCGCCGGCTCAGATTAGACTCGAAGATAGCAAGGTTACACCGATTTGGGCAGAGCCGGGGCGATAATAAAACACTTATTTGAGGAGAACGTTTTTTCACTTTTTCGATTCGCTTACCTGGCTCATGGCAATGCCGTATAGAGAGCCCCGCCCGTACGCCTCTTTCGGGCCGATCTTCCATTTCATTTTTACCTCTCTATACGGCTATTTTCCATAATTTTCCCCATTTTCCATGAGCCAGGTGAAGCAAAACGCGTTGTGTGAAATACTTTATTATCATAACCAGACATATAAACCCTTATATACTAAACATCTTATTCTATAGAAAAGTTATTTACATTTTAAGGTTCAACTTATATGAAATGTTGTACATTTTTACCACTGTTTTCGTAATAATTTCTTAACCATTTATTATATAACCTTAAGCGCTATACTACACGTTATGTACTACGTTTATTTATATAAATCAAAAGAAGCTACGTTAAAATTAGCTTTAGTTAAAAATATATAATCAAAATAACCCGCACTTGATAAAACACCATTTTAACACTATTTTTCCACACTGATGCCATATAAATCTATACATATAGTCACTGAGTGTCCACTATTCTAGTTTTACGTACCGTTTTAATTACACGTTTATTGTTCACATTAAAATTCACTCATGTTTTTCGTTACGAGGCCGCTGTCCTTAACATCCTCCCCCCGGCGCAGTAGCCAGGGTCTACGCAGCCTCCTCAGGTGACTGCGGGCTCGCCGATCCCGCCGTGGACTGCTCCGGTGACTGCGAGCTGCTCGTGCTCGCTGTAGGCTGCTCCGGCGGCGACTGCGGGCCGTCCGCGCCCGCCGCAGACTGCTCCGGCGAATGCGAGCTGTGTGAACTCGCTGCGGGCCGCTCCGGCGACTGCGAGCTGTCCGTGCTCGCTGTAGGCTGCTCCGACGCTCGTTCCGCGCCCGGCGCCGTTCCCGGCGTCGTCCGCTCCGCTCCCGGCTCCGTCTGCTCCGCCAGCGGTCGCAACTGCGACTGTGGCGCCTCCTCCAGCACCGCCAGCTTCGACGTCGGCCTCCGGAACACGCCACTGCGCGTGCGAACGTCCGCACAGCGCACTTGTCCGTCCTGGCCGGGGTAGACTCGGTGCACGACCCCCCGCGGCCACGTATTACGCGGCAGCGTCGGGTCGACCACGACAACCAGGTCCCCTGGTACAAGGACTCGGTTGCTCAGCGGGGCCCCGTAGCGTGGTGTGAGCGTGGGAAGGTATTCCTTCACCCAGCGCCTCCAGAACTCGTCGGCAAGGGCTTGCGCGACCCTCCATGTTTTTTTGTCCGCCGGCACACACGGTCCGACGTACGGCAGTCCGGTGGACGACCCGAGGAGGAAATGATTCGGTGTAATCGCCTCCGGGTCGTTGGGGTCCACCGATACGTGCACAAGCGGTCGAGCGTTCACTGAGTACTCCGCCTCGGCCATCAGTGTCTGGAGTACCTCTTCCCTGGGCGACTTCTCGTTCAGCGTGGCTAGCAGGGCGGTTTTCACCGACCTCACCAGTCTTTCCCAGGCACCTCCTTGACTCGGCGCCCCGGGCGGTGTAAACTTCCACTGCATCCGATGAG